>SJYC01023142.1:0-13327 GCA_006408675.1 Madoqua kirkii | reverse complement strand
GACTATACTGTTCTCATGATGTTCTACATATGTGTATATGTAAACTGTATTCTAAAAATATTTTGGTTCATCTTTGGTCATGAAATGTGATGAAAAGTAGTTTAATAAATTATAAAATACTTCATAATTTAATTAAATTTATATAATTAAATATATATATTTGCTGTTTTAATTTTGAAACTAATTTTCTTCACATTTCACAGCTAGAAATTGAAACCAATTATTAATTTTGAGTATTATTAATGGAGTTTTATTAGAATTAACTTTTTTAGAGCAAACAGTTGAGGAAAGAAAACATTCAGGTTTCCAATTTGTCATTTCATCTGAATTAGTCAGAGTGTATAAACATTATAGTCTATATCCCCTGAAGTGTTTCAAAGTAAAATAGAGGTCTAAAATATGTACAGAATTGATAATTCAGCAATGGTCAATCTGATGAAAACATTTTCACTAATGAGAGAAACCTGACCCATGTAGAACCTCTAAAATAGTTTGACCAGGACTTCCCTGGTGGTCGAGTGGTTGAGACTGTGCTTCCACTACAGGGGTCACAGGTTTGATCTCTGGTTGGGGAATTAAGAACCTATATATTGTGTGGCATAAAAATAAAACAAAAAAATTTAATTAAAAAAATTGAATAGTTTGATCAGTTATGCTCCAGAGCTCTGGAGCATACAGCTGGTGAAAGAAGCAGAAAGCCATCAAAAAATAGTTGCCATATAAATACTATTTACTCCTCAAATGTGTATAGAATTTTCTAGTTTCCAGATATTTTCATGTCTCATTTGATCTTCACAAAAACCAAACAGAAAATATTACCTCTAGCAATATAATTTTGAGGAATTGTGAGAGCTAGCCACACCAACACATTAGGCTAGAACCAGTCTTGTTCTTCTGTCATTCAGTCATGTCCAACTCTTTGCAACCCCATAGACTGTGGTCTTTTCCAATAGGAACCAGTCTGCCAACTGCTAATTCCGTTGATCTCCTCGAGGGCAATGCTGTGTATCCCCAGTGCCTGGCACACTATGGAGCAAATACTTTGTGTTTGGTAGGTGTTTTCTGAGTGTAGAATCAAAGACCTTAGAAGGATGCTCCATGATTGGTCAAGCACCTTTGTGGGGTTTGTGGGTGACTGTAACTCATTGACAGAGGCCATGGACTTAGACATGGTAAGGTTCCAAAAAAGTGACCACTATGAAAAAATAAATTCAGTCATTGCTTTATGTCTATATCCCTGAGCCCTTCACCCTAGCCACTGATGGTCACCCAGTATCCTGCAAGTGTGCAGGCTGGGCATTTTAGGGGGTCAGTGTCTCATCACTCTGGAGGGAGTTCATGTGATCATTTTCAGAGCTTCATTACTAAGAGGATAATCCTGACATGGTCTGTATCTTGTGTTTGGCTTTCTAATTAGTCTTGCTCCTTGCGATGTGGGCTGATTTTCCCTGGGATAGCCATTGCTTGCTTACTTCAGCCTTCTTAGCAATGACAGCATTCCTGGCCTTAGCCTGGGACCTCAAGAATGACTCAGCAGTTTTCTGCTCCTGCTGCTGCTGCTAAGTCACTTCAGTCATGTCCAACTCTATGCGACCCCTGAGATGGCAGCCCACCAGGCTCCCCCATCCCTGAGATTCTCCAGGCAAGAACACTGGAGTGGGTTGCCATTTCCTTCTCCAATGGATGAAAGTGAAAAGTGAAAGTGAGATCACTCAGTCGTGTCCTTATCTTAGAGACCCCATGGACTGCAGCCTACCAGGCTCCTCCGTCCATGGGATTTACCAGGAAAGAGTACTGGAGTGGGGGTGCCATTGCCTTCTTTGAGTTTTCTGCTATTTCACCTGAATCCTCTGAGCTGTGGTTTATGTGGTAACCGATTTCTCTCTTCAACAGTAACATTTTAAAGCCTCATTCTAAAGGAGGAGACTTTTCTGCTTGGAGAAGAAACTTAAAATAGATTCATTTATGAGGCTGCAGGAACCTTCCTGGGAAATAGTACAAAGTATGTTCCAGGTGTGGCTGTTATATGGTTGTGTTGCTCAAATAGCCCTTCAAGAGAGCATTCTGCAGGGCTCAGAGTAGCCTGACAGCCTGTATCTGCTTTGTCTTTTTGGATTCATTATGGTACTTTTTTCCAGGCTATACTTCCTCCAGGGACTCCTCCAGTTAAGCTCTGATAAAAACAGTGGTCCCAGAGCCAGAGCATCTTTGTCTGATGAGGGCTTCCTGTAATGAACAACCTTTGCCTGGAGCCCCTTCACTGATCAGGCTGAGGATTTCTCAGTACTGTGTTGTTGTCAGTCTAAACTCTTCCCCTGTTTATTCCACCCTTTCCCCCTTAATCAATATATCTCTTTCATGATTTTAATCTTACCTCTACATCTACTTCTCAAAGGATCCAGATTGACATGGGGCAGAGGGCAGGAGTGGTCTGAGAAATAAAAAATGGTAAGATGGGTTTAGAGCCTGGATCACTCATTGCCTGGCTGGCAAGCTCAGTGCCTTCCTGAGTGAAACATGAGGTAAGGACAAGCCTGGGTATGACATGGATGGCCCAGTTACTGGAGATTTCATCAGTGATTATATCAGAGAATGTACTAGTGAGAGGAATGCACTAGCTAGAGAAAAGTTTCAGGCATTTGAAAAATTTGAAAGGGGTGTGTGTGTGGTGGGAAGGGTGCAATGTCTAGAACAGTAGAACTGATTATGCATCATTGAATCATACTGGCACTGATGGGGGCTTCCTAGGTGATGCTCAGTTCAGTTCAGTCACTCAGTAGTATCTAACTCTTTGCAACCCCATGGACTGCAGCACAGTAGGTCTCCCTGTCCATCATCAACTCCTGGAGTTTACTCAAACTCATGTCCATTGAGTCAATGATGCCATCCAACCATCTTATCCTCAGTTGTCCCCTTCTCCTCCTGCCTTCAATCTTTCCCAGAATCAGAGTCTTTTCAAATAAGTCTGTTCTTTGCATCAGGTGGTCAAAGTATTAGAACTTCAGCTTCAGCATCAGTCCTTCCAATGAATAATCAGGCCTGATTTCATTTAGGATGGACTGGCTTGATCTTCTTGCAGTCCAAGGGACTCTTAAGAGTATTCTCCAACACCACAGTTCAAAAACATCAATTCTTCAGCAATCAGCTCTTTATAGTCCAACAATCACATCCATACACAACTACCAGAAAAACCATAGCTTTGACTAGATGGACCTTTGTTGGCAAAGTAACGTCTCTGCTTTTTAATAAGCTGTCTAGGTTGGTCATACATTTTCTTCTAAGGAGTAAGCATATTTTAATTTCATAGCCACAAGGGACACAGGTTCCATCCCTGGGTCAGGAAGATCCCCTGGAGGAAAGCATGGCAACCCACTCTAGTATTCTTGCCTGGAGAATCCCATGGGTAAAGGAGCCTGGCGGGCTACAGACCATAGGATCACAAAGAGCCTGACATGACTAAAGTGACTTAGCATGCACACAGGCACACCACTGTTGACTGGAAAAAAAAAAAGCACAACCTAAAAGTTGACAGTTATATTTTATTTGGCGGACAAAACTGATGACTTAAGCCGGGGACACAGCATCTCAGATAATGCTGAAAAACGGTTCTGATTAGGCAAAGGGGGAAGCTAGGATATATAGGAGTTTCTGCAATAAAAGACCAGGTATTTAGAACATCAAATGATTATTGTTAATAATAGAAGAAAACCAGACATCTCAACTTAAGGACTTTAGCTCTTTTCTATATATGGGAAGATGCAAGAGTCTGGGCTCACTGAAGTCACTCCTTGGATATGCACCTCAGCTATCCGGGGCCAAAGTCCTTTGCTTTCTCATCCTGAATTTCTTCCAGGTGCACCTTGTGGGGTGGCTGCAGGAGCGCTAGGTGGCAGGTGTTCTTTTCCTCCTTAAATCCCTTCAGGGCTCATCAGCTCACTGTTTGTGGGCTTGCAATTGCTGATGACTGTGGCATCCTTTGTTTACTGATCTGGCAGGCAATATTTTAGTTATTTGCCACCTTGAAGAAGGATTTACTGAGGGTAGTTAAGAAATAGTTATGATCTAAGAGTATGAGTCAGAAAACCTTGCTGATAGCTTACAAAGAGGTCTTTTCCTACACTGGAAGAGCAAACAGTTGAAGACAGACTCAGGACTTGATAGCTGAAGTTCCAGAGTTCCAGAGACATTCTTGTGCTTATTCAGGGTTAGTTTGTTATATTAAGGTCAGGACCTTGGCCCCTAAGATATGAAAGGAGGATGTTTGTCTAAGTGTCTGCCCCTTAGAATTTTGTCTCTGAAGACACCCCTAAAACATTAGAGTTTGTAGAGGTCTCCCAGCATTCACTAATATGAAAAAGCAACCCCCTCCCTTCTCTACAGAAGATTCTATAGAGACCTTGTTCATGCAGGCAAGAGGTGATCCCCTTAGGAACAGCCACCACCTACTTTCTTGGTTGCCAGACCAATAATTAGGACTAAGTCCCAGCAAGATATAGCTAGGGAAGTTTGGGGATTGATAACGGGGAAAGAGTTTACCACTCAAAAGAGCTGTAAGAATTAGCTAGTGTGTACTGGCAGGAGCTAAGGATTGGACTTGGGAAGTACTTGATCAACAGGTTCAGATCAGAATACCAGATAAGAATTCATTAACATGGAGCATGGGGCCTTTTTTTTTTTTTCCCCAAAACAAGGAATTTAACACTTTTGTGAGGACTTCAATGGATGGACCAAATTTGCTGTTAGGATGGCTCTTTAGAGACCAGGAGAAAGCAATGGCACATATAGAGTGAAATAGAAATTTCCAAGTTTCTCTGGGAGATGACAATGAAGGAATAAAAAAAATCTTAGGGGCATGAGCATGTTTGAACAGATAATGGTACAGGATGACAAAAGATTTTCTAGACAGTGATTTTTCACAGAAGGGCCCAGATGACACATTTTTGTGTGTTCATGAAAGGACACCAGTAAGTGTTGACTCACTTCTGCAGACCAGGGCTTATATTATAGACGTGATCACAGAAATGAGTTTTTTTAGTATTCAAGGGAATGATGAGGCTCCCAAATAATAGAGGCCAGGTGGTAGTGCTTAATTGCCAGAAGCCATGATGATAAAATTACTACAATGATCGCCAAGTTTGGAAAAGCAAACCTAAAGAATCTGTAAGGATTAATAGAGCATATTGGAACTATTCATAAGAATAAAACAGAAGGTAGACAAAAGGATTTTGCTTAATATCTACAACTAGAGAAAATGGCAAGAATGGAGGAACAGGAGGCTGTTGATCATTGATCTAATAAAAATTCGTGATCCCCTGCTCAGTGCCTGAATCTGAGCCAATTTCAGATGTGTAACCAATTAACTGAAGACTTCAAGGATCTCTAGGAGTAATGACCATGCCACACAATGGCTGTGTATACTTAATGATTTTTCCAGGCCTTGCCTAAGTGGACCTGTGGCTACTTGGATGAATTTACACTGAGGAAAAGGCAATACTCAACATTTTGTGGAATATTGGGCACATATTCTGGTTTGGTTTTGGTTTGGTTTGGTTTTATTTGGCCATGCTGCATGGCTTATGAGATTTTAGTTCCCTGACCAGTGTTTGAACCCAGTCCCTTGGCCATACTTTCACAAAAGTATGGAGTCCTAACTACTGAACAATCAGGGAATTCCTATGGGCACACATTCTGAGTAGATATTAATATCTGGAAACCTGAGATATCATCATGGTCTCCTTGCTAGAGTAGGGATTTCTAAGCCAGGTAATATTGGGTTGGCCAAAGAGTTCCTTTGGGTTTTCCTGTAACCCAATAAATGAAGTACTGGCTAATGTCTTGGTTACAGTGGATCTGCTGGTTCTCCAGAAACCACTCAGTGTTCATTAGTCCAGTTCTCAAGTTTGATTGAAGTTGACGTACTTGTTAATTGGAGTGACATGCACATAGTATACTTGGCTTGTTAAGAGGTATCACAGATAGTAGTACTAAGTGGATGCCTCCAAAACTGTCCCCTACAACCTGAAGTCAAAATCTGGACATTAGTATTTAAATCAGGTAACAGGCACAGTACCCAGAGTGATTCTTGGCATATAGAGGAATAATTCATTTCTTCTCATTCAGCAAATGATTATTAATAATTTCTTGTGGACTAAGTACTGTGCTAGATACAATGGTAAAAAAGAAAAAAGTCTTTCCTCCTTCCATAGACACCAGAACTTGGTATGTTGTTATTGCTCGGTCATGTCCAACTCTGTGACCCCATGGACTGCAGCATGCCAGGCTTCCTGTACTTCATCACCTCCTGGAGCTTACTCAAGCTCAGGCCCATTGAGTTGGTGACTCCATTCAACCATCTCATCCTCTGTCATCCTCTTCAAATCCTGCCTTCAATCTCTTCCAGCGTCCGAGACTTTTCAGATAAGTTGGCTCTTCACATATGGTGGTCAAAGTATTGGAGCTTCAGTTTCAGCATCAGTCCTTCCAATGAATATTCAGGGCTGATTTCCTTTAGGATTGACTGGTTTGATCTCCTTGAAGTCCAAGAGACTCTTAAGTGTCTTCTCCAACACCACAGTTCAAAAGCATCAGTTTTTTTTTTAGCAATCAGCCTTCTTTATGGTCCAACTCTCACATCCATCCACACTGGAAAAACTATAGCTTTGAATATATAGACATTTATTGGCAAACTAATATCTCTGCTTTTTAATGTGCTCTGTAGGTTGTTCATAACTTTTCTTCCAAGGAGCAAATGTCTTTTAATTTCATGGCAACAGTCACCATCTGCAGTGATTTCAGAGCCCAAGAAAACAAAGTCTGTCATGGTTTCAATCATTTCCCCATCTATTTGCCATAAAGTGATGGGACCAGAAGCCATGATATATACATTTTTTTTTGGATGTTGAGTTTTAAGCCAGGTTTTTCATCTCTTATTTCACCTTTATCAAGAGGCTCTTTAGTTCCTCTTCACTTTCTGCTTTTAGGGTGATGTCATGTACATATCTGAGGTAATTGATATTTCTCCCAGCAGTAATGATTCTGGCTTGTGCTTCATCCAGCCCGATATTTTGCATGATGTACTCTGCATATAAGTTAAATAAGCAGGCTGACAGTATACAGCCTTGACATAATCCTTTCCCAATTTGGAACCAGTCCATTGTTCTCTGTCCAGTTCTACTTGTTGCTTCTTGACCTGCATATAGATTTCTTGGGAGGCAAGTAAAAGTGAAAGTGAAGTCCTCAGTCATGTCCAAGTCTTTGCGACTCTATGGACTGTAGCTTGCCAGGCTCCTCCTCTATCCATGGGATTTTCCAGGCAAGAATACTGGAATGGGTGCCATTTTCTTCTCTAAGGGGTCTTCCCTACCCAGGGATTGAGCTCAGGTCTCCCACATTGCAGGCAGACTTTTACTCTCTGAGCCACCAGGGAATCCCAAGGTAAGGTGCTCTGGTATTCCCATTTCTTGAAGAATTTTCCACAGTTTGTTGTGATCCACACAGGAGAGGCTTTAGCGTAGTCATTATAGCAGAAGTAGATGCTTTTGATTTTCCAGGCAAGAATACTGGAATGGGTGCCATTTTCTTCTCTAAGGGGTCTTCCCTACCCAGGGATTGAGCTCAGGTCTCCCACATTGCAGGCAGACTTTTACTCTCTGAGCCACCAGGGAATCCCAAGGTAAGGTGCTCTGGTATTCCCATTTCTTGAAGAATTTTCCACAGTTTGTTGTGATCCACACAGGCAGAGGCTTTAGCGTAGTCATTATAGCAGAAGTAGATGCTTTTGTGGAACTCTCTTGCTTTTTCTATGATCCAATGGATGTTGGCAATTTGATCTCTGGTTCCTCTGCCTTTTCTAAATCCAACTGGAACATCTGGAAGTTCTCATTTCACATACTAGTTGAAGCCTAGCTTGGAGAATTTTGAACATTACTTTGCTAGTGTGTAAAATGAATGCAACTGTGTGATAGTTTGGTGGCTCAGATGGTAAAGAATCTGCCTTCACTGTGGGAGACCTGGGTTTGATCCCTGGGTCAGGAAGACCCCTGGAGAAGGAAATGGCAATGCACTCCAGTACTCTTGTCTGGAAAATTCCACGGATAGAGGAACCTGGTGGGCTACAATCCATGGAGTTGCAAAGAGTCGGCAACAACTGAGCTACGTCACTCTCACTTTCACTTCGAACTTGTCGTTGATACAGTCTTTCTTTGCGATTGGAATGAAAACTGACCTTTTCCAGTCCTGTGGCTACTGCTTTGCCAGCATATTGAATGCAGCAGTTTCACAGCATCATCTTTTAGGGTTTGAAATTGAATTGCTCAGCTGAAATTCCATCACCTCCACTGCTGCTGCTGCTATTGCTAAGTTGCTTCACTCATGTCCAACTCTGTATGGACCCTACAGATGGCAGCCCAGCAGGCTCCTCCATACCTGGGATTCTCCAGGCAAGAACACTGGAGTGGGTTGCCATTTCCTTCTCCAATGCAGGAGAGGGAAAAGTGAAAGTGAAGTCATTCAGTCATGTCTGACTCTCAGCAATCCCATGGACTGCAGCCCACCAGGCTCCTCCATCCATGGGATTTTCCAGGCAAGAGTACTGGAGTGGGGTGCCATTGCCTTCTCTGCCACCTCCACTAGCTTTGTTCATACTGATGCTTCCCAAGGCCCGCTTGAATTCATACTCTAGAATGTCTGACTCTATCTGGGTCATTAAGATCTCTTTTGTATACTTCTTCTGTCTATTCTTGCCATTTGTTCTTAATATCTTCTGTTTCCGTTAGGTTCCTACCATTTCTGTCCTTTATTGAGCCCATCTTTTCATGAAATGTTCCCTTGGTATCTCTAATTGTCTTGAAGAGATCTCTAGTTTTTCCCATTTTATTGTTTTCCTCTATTTCTTTGCATTGGTCACTTAGGTAGACTTTCTTATCTCTCCTTGCTATTCACTGGAACTCTGCATTCAGATGGGTATATCTTTCCTTTTCTCCTTTGCCTTTCACATCTCTTCTTTGCTCAGCTATTAGTAAGCTTCCTCAGATAGTCATTTTGCTTTTTTGCATTTCTTTTTTTGGGGGGATGGTCTTGATCACCACCTCCTGTACAATGGCACAACCTCCATCCATAGTTCTTCAGGCACTCTATCAGATCTAATCCCTTGAATCTGTTTGTCACATCCACTGTATAATCATAAGGGATTTGACTTAGATCATACCTGAATGTCCTTGATGTACTCCTGTCCAGATTTGCAACCATTCTGTTGTTCCATGTCCAGTTCTAACTGTTGCTTCTTGACCTGCATATAGATTTCTCAGGAGGCAGGTAAGGTGGTCTGGTATTCCCATCTTTATAAGAAGTTTTCACAGTTTGTTGTGATCCACAGAGTCCAAGGCATTGGCATAGTCAATAAAGTAGAAGTAGATGTTTTTCTGGAAGTCTCTCACTTTTTCGATGATCCAATGGTTGTTGGCAATTTGATCTCTGGTTCCTCTGCCTTTTCTAAATCTGCTCGAACATCTGGAAGTTCACACTTCACGTAATTTTGAAGACTGTCTTGGAGAATTTTGAGCATTACTTTGCTCTTAAGAAATATATATACAGGTTAAGAAGCAACAGTTATAACTGGGCATGGAACAACAGACTGGTTCTAAATCAGCAAAGGACTACCTTAAGGCTGTATATTGTCACCTTGCTTATTTAACTTATATGTAGAGTACATCACGAGAAATGCTGGACTGGATGAAGCACAAGCTGGAATCAAGATTTTGGGGAGAGATATCAATAACCTCAGACATGCAGATGCCACCAACTTCATGGCAGAAAGCAAAGAACGAAAGAGCCTCTTGATGAAAGTGAAAGAAGAAGGTGAAAAATTTGTCTTAAAACCCAACATTCAGAAAACTAAGATCATGGCATTGGGTCCTATCACTTCATGGCAAATAGATGGAGAAATAATGGAAACAATGACACTATTTTTGAGGGGGCTCCAAAATCACTGCAGATGAGGACTCAGCCATGAAATTGAAAGACACTTGCTCCTTGGAAGGAAAGTTGTGACCAAACTATACAGCATATTAAAAAGCAGAGACATTACCTTGCCAACAAAGGTCCATCTAGTCAAAGCTATGGTTTTTCCAGTAGTCATGTATGGATGTGAGTGTTGGATTATAAAGAAAGCTGAGAACCAAAGAATTGATGCTTTTGAATTGTGGTGTTGGAGAAGACTCTTGAGAGACCCTTGGACAGCAAGTAGATCCAACCAGCCCACCTTAAAGGAAGTCAGTCCTGGGTGTTCACTGGAAGGACTGATGCTAAAGCTGAAACTCCCGTACTTTGGCCACCTGATCTGAAGAGCTGACTCATTTGAAAAGACCCTGACGCTTGCAAAGATCGAAGACAGGAGGAGAAGGAGATGACTGAGGATGTTGGCTGGATGACATCACCAACTCAATGGACATGAGTTTAAATAAACTCCCAGAGTTGGTGGTGGACAGGTAAGCCTGGTGTGCTGCAGTCTATGGGGTCGCAGAGTCTTACACAACTGAGCAACTGAACTGAACTGAACTGAACTGAATGACCTAGTTGTTTTCTCTACCTTCTTCAATTTAAGTCTAAACTTTGTAATAAGGAGTTCACAATCTGAGCCACAGTCAGCTCCTGGTCTTGTTTTGCTGACTGTATAGAGCATCTCCATCTTCAACTGCAAGGAATATAATCAATCTGATTTGGTATTGATCATCTGGTGATGTCTATGTGTAGTGTCATCTCTTCTGTTGTTGGAAGAGGGTGTTTGCTGTGACCGCTCTGTTCTCTTGGCAAAACTCTGTTAGCCTTTGCCCTGCTTCATTTTGTACATCAAGGCCAAACATGCCTGTAACTCCAGGTATCTCTTGACTTCATACTTTTGCATTCCAGTCTCCTATAATGAAAAGAATATCTTTTTTGGTGTTAGTTCTAGAAGGTCTTATATTTCACCATAGAACCATTCAACTTCAGCTTCTTCAGTATTAATAGTTGGGGCATAGACTTAGATTACTCTGATACTAAATGGTTTGCCTTGGAAACAGCAGAGATCATTCTGTTATTTTTGAGATTGCACCCAAGTACTGCATTTTCAACTGTTTTGTTGACTATAAGGGTTACTCTATTTGTATAATATAACAATATACTATAACTTAGAATAGTATACAAATGAATACATAGGCAATTACAATGCATGCAATATTGTTATGGTAGAAGACAGGGTGCTGGGGAGCATAGAACAGAGCACTTTACCCAGAGCTTGTGGATCACTGTAATCTTTTCCAGAGGGAATAGTATCCAAGTTGAGCCCTTAAGGGTGTACCACTAAGTGGACAATGGAGAATATTTTAGACAGTAAATGGAGCTTCATGGTGAGAGAATAACAGTGGGAAGCCCTAGTTGGGCTTTAGCATTATTCTTTTTGAATATTTTCTTGCTTCTCTGCCTAATTTTCCTTTTTGGTCCCTCAAGAAATTAATTCTATTTCTATTAGAATAGTAACATTCTGTTACTTCATTTCTAGAAATGTAAGATTCCCGCACTACCTTCCAGGACCTAAATTTGTGTTAACAGTCATCTTACTTGATAGTATTAACAGTCATATTTACTAACTTTCCCATTATTGGAAACTACTGAAACAAGCTGCCATTGTGGTCACCCCTGACATAAAAAGACTATCCATTTCCCTTAGCCTTCTTGCAAAAACTTTAGGGTAGGATTCTTTCTTCAATACATTATATATTAAGAAGCACTAGAATGGCATTTTTGAAGAAATACATCCCCAAAAGATTTCTTAAGGCAGCACAAAGACCAAGGATTTATTTGCCAGTGCTAGGTAATGAGTGTTCTTCATAGACTTGAATAAATCTTGTTACAAAATAGGCTGATTATCTCGTATACCCCTTCATTTATCAGACTCTTGAAAGCAATATTGTAATAATACCTTAAACTATTTTATCATGAGATTAGTTGGATGAATATATAAAGTGGGATAGTGTACATATATATATACACACACATGGATTCTAATACACAATGACTATTGAATTAATGTTAAATAAAACACATGTTATTAAGATTTTGTTCAGTTCAGTTGCTCAGTTGTGTCCAGCTCTTTGTGACCCCATGAATTGCAGCACCCAAGGCCTCCCTGTTCATTACCATTTCTCGGAGTTCACTCAGACTCACGTTCATCGAGTCCATGATGCCATCCAGCCATCTCATCCTTGGTCGTCCCCTTCTCCTCCTGCCCCCAATCCCAGAATATATATGTGTATGTAAAATATATAGTAAGATATGTTATATTAATATATAATATACATACACAGATATACATATTCACATATATATGTTACACAAACACAATTCTAGTCTGGCTCTAGTTGTGTGGTTGTTTTGGTTATGTGTTACTTATCAGTTGCCTTCTGTATCTCATGATAATCTGCATTTTGTTCCTATCTGCATTGATGTAACTGTTGCTTCATATTATTTTTCCTGCATTGGTGGCAAGGAATTCTTGGTCATGCTGCCTGCAGTTACCGAAGTTCATACATTGATTGCAAAGTCTTTATCACCTTTATTTGTATTTCTAAGGTTGGTTTTCCTTCATTGGACAGTCTCTAAAATTCAAGTTGTCAATTTAGAGCCCTCTTTGTTATTCACTGTGTCCATTTTTTTTTCTGTATAAATGAGACAGTATTATTAATCTCTGAATTATTTTGGGGGAAGAGAGTGCTTAACAGTGTTGATTTAATCTAAAAAAAGAAAATCTTCCATTGTGAAGAAATTATGGAAATGAAGATTCTTTATCTTTCACCAGGCATTATCTCTCCTGACTATAAGCATGTAATGGTTTCTTTTAGCTGTTTTATACTGACCATATGTAGGCCACATATACTTGACACAGCCAAATTTATGAAGTAGAAAGGGTGATAGAACAGATATGTTTGACTCAGTCTCTAAAAGTCATCCAATAACCCTTATTCTCCCTAAAAGTCACCCTAGAGATACACTACAGGAGCACCTCTTAAGTTAATGACCAGTATGGGGATATATTTTTTGAATCATCTTAAATATAATTACATGGTTTCATATTACTTTTCTAATCAATAAAAGTTATCCTTCAGAAAACTTTATATAACAAAAACACATTCAAAAAGTATCAGTGTCTGTACACCTAGCACTTGGCACAACCTCTGGTATATAATATGTGGTCAGGAAATTTTCTCAATTAATGAATGTAAAATAATAAATCTTCATATTTTGTATTCCCTGAGCTATAATTCTTTGTATATACCTATATACATCTCTTTTC
>SJYC01023141.1:0-22483 GCA_006408675.1 Madoqua kirkii | reverse complement strand
CCCCCCCCAGACTAACGGCTGCACCCCACTCAGTGTGGGCTCCTTCCAGCCGATCCTCAAGGGTGCTAGCAGCCCCTGAGGGACAGGGCCACCCAGCCACGAGTATGGCAGGCTGCGTGGGCAGCGAATGCCTGGAGTGGGGGAATGTCTGCAGAGGAAGCCTCAGATTATTTTAGAGAAGCCAGGCCTCATCACCTAAGGACGGGTCTGGCTAGTGTGTGTGCGTGTATATGTGCTGGGGTGGGGGAGGCATTCACCAGAGCAAAGACCGGGCTTCAAGCTCCTACAGTCCAATGTCTCTTAGGCCTTAGGTCTCAGCCGCGTCTGCCTGTTTTCAGGCCTAGGGAAAGCCCCTTTCCCTCATCCCACTTGATCTGCCAGGCTAGCCACATCTCTCTCTCTCTCTCTCTCGTGCCTCTGTTTTCCCTTCAGTGAAGGGGATGAAGGTGATGAGCCAGAAGACATCAGATGTCAAGGGCTCTGTTCCCCCTGAGCACTGATTCCCACAGACACTCTGGTCTGACCCACCAGGCACCCAAACACCAGGAAACGCACTACACGCCCTTCATCCCCAAGATAACAACACTCCTTCTGATTCAACTGAGCACAGGAAACTTGAGGGCAACCGCAAGGCTGGCGGGGGAAGTGTTTATAGACACCATATTCGACATGAGGGACCATCTTCTTCCTTTGAAACCTCCAGGGGTTTACTCTGGGGGGCGGGGAGGTGCTGGGCACCCAGCCAGGAATAATACAGGTCTAATGGGAGAGTGGGGGCTGGCAGCCAGAGCAAGGGGGTGATGGAGACAGGAGGGCACAGGTGCCAGCCCCAGGCTGCCCAGGAGACAAGCCTGGTACGATGGGGGAGAGCCAGGCACAAGTGTAGGGAAGCTGTGTGCAGAGAGGACCAGCCATGGGATCACAAACCCAAAGGATACTTGGGACTTTCCATATAAGGGGACCAGGTTTCCGGCTTTAAGCTGGGTAGCAGAGGAACGGCTCTAGGGAGACTCTGCCCCCACCCCCACCCCTGCAAGAGATCAGCAGGGTGGTTAGCCAGGGCCTCAGAGGAGCCTCAACCTGGTCTAGAGTCCTGATGTCCAGGTTCCCTACAGGCAGGCTTCACTTCCTTCTCTGCACGGTCCCGGGCCCGTAGCCCCTCCCAAGATTGCCATCTTTAAGGGCAGAGGTGCGAACAAACTGGTTAAGAGCAGAGGCCAGGGGAGAGGGGCTTTGACGATAAGGAGCAGACGGCAGGGGTCTCTGTCTAGGCTGGCAGAGGGCGGGCTCTGACTCGAAACCTTTGCGCATCCTTCTGCTCCCCCCACCGGAACCACGCCCCAGAAGCCACACCCCAGTGGCCTCCGAAACACAGGTGGAAAAAAATAGGTTCCAGCCGGAATCCGATCTGGAAACCCAGGAAGGGTCTGGAAACGTCGGCTCCCGGCTGCCCGGAAGCCAAGAAGAGGGAACGAGAGCGGGCCTGACCCCCCCCCGCCCCGGATCGGGCAGGGCAGCAGCTGCCGATCACCACCGGCTGGGGAGCCACAGGTGATGGGAGCTACAGGTGACGGAAGGTGATGGGGGCGGCGGCCGTCCCGCGAGACAGCGCCCGCCCGAGGAGCCCGGCCCCACCCGACCGGCTGGGGTCTGCAGCGCGCCCCGCAGCCGGGCTCTGGACAGGGGACCGCCCCCGGCCCCTTCCCTTCCCACAAGTCCCGCCGTCGGTCTCAACCAGAGGGAGGGCAGGAGGGTCAGTGAGGAGGCACGGCGGGAGACAAGGGTCGGGACCTGCTCCGCCGGGCGACGGGGAGCCCAAGCTTCGGTCCCGCCACCGATATTCCAGAATATCCCTCCGAAAACAAGCGGGGCGCCGAAAAGTTTATCTAGGACCCCAGGTTCCAGCCGCCAGCCCGCGGGCCATCGGAGCCGAGCTCACGCGAGCTCGTGACCCCAGTGGGTCCGAGGGGCGGGACCCGGAGTGCGGTCGGGGTCCCCGGCTCGGCACCGCTCGCTCCCGCCCTGGCCGGGAACGCAGGGGCGATGCCCCAGGGGCCGCCAGAGTCGGTCGGGAAGCGGACCAGGCGCTGGGCGCCGGCAGCCAGCGGCGCCGCGCAGGGGCCGGACTCACCGTGCGGAGCTCCTGGGTTCGGTCCTTCATGCTCCCGGGAGTGGCAGCGGCGCCGGCTGCAGCCCGGTGAGCCCCGCATGCGCGGCGGCCGCCCCGCGGCTGCGCAGCGCCAGCCCGGCCCCGCCCCGGCCTCCGGGCCCCCGGCCCAGCCCCCAGCCCGGCCCCGCCCCGCCCATGCCCCGCCCCGGTGGGTCCCAGCCGAGAGCCCAGCCTTGGGGCTCTTGGCACCCAGGCTCCCACCCCATCCCGCTTAAGGTGCTCCGAAGGGGCTGAAGGGTCACAGACCCCAGGACCTCGTTCCCTTGCGTTCCCAACGTCCGTTCGATCCCTCCCGGAGGTCGGTCCCCAGAGCCTCTGCTCCGTCCCATCCCAATCCTCCCTCGACTCAACCGCTCAGCATCCCTCCTTCTGGACGCAGACAGTGTTTCTGGATCTTCACCTCCAGAGTACCTCACATCTCTGCTAGAGGCCAGACACCACCTCCCTCCTTAGTTTTATTGCCTTGGGGTCTGCAGCATCAACCCCCTCCCCAAACCTCCAGAGTTCCAGCCTTTGGGGCTCCCATCCCTCCGGCCTTCCCCCCAGTATCTCATCCAGACTCAGGCTCAGGCCCCCTCTTTTCCCAGGATTTCTCAGTTCAATCTGAGGCTGAGTGACCACCTCGTTTAGTTTCTGCTCTCAGCAAGATTGCAGGAACCCCTCCATTTTGGGGAAAGGAGATCTAGGTTATTGCCCCATCTCATTCTCCTTCCCCTGTATTCCCAGCCCTGCATCCCAGCCCCGAGCCTGAGAGCTTATTTCCTATCTAGAAGCTGAGGGTAGCTAAGCAGGGGCCCAGCTCCACTGGACTAATGGGAAGATCTTTGCAGCGCTGGACAGGGATGGTGGCTGGGGGTTAGTCAGTAGCAGATGCTCCTTTCCGGGTTTCTGCCAGCCTCTTGCTGAGCAGCAGCCACTTGCACACCCCCAGCTGCCCCCTCCGTGCCCTGGCCTAGACGCTCTTGACCTGGAGCCAAGCATTCCCCTTTCCCTTCCCCAGGGGCTGCCAAAGGTGTTGCTCTGGAGTTGAGCCAGGCCCCTGCTGTGCAGTGTGTCAGAGTCTGGCACTTCTCCCAGGCTGTGGGCTCAGGTTAGCTGGCTGGCAGACGGGCTGGGAGGCACTGTTCCAGCCATCCCTCCTTCCCTGGAAAGTCAGGCCCAAAGCTAGCTTAGATGTAGCCTGGCCTGAGAGACAGCCACACCCCTTCCACTTGTCCAGACCTCAGTCTTGAGTGACCCACACAGCAAGTGCTGGTGGTGCCCTGTTTGACAGATGCGAGCCCGGTCTCATCTTCTAGGGGGCTTGCCCAGGGTTACAGGGGACAGGTGGCAGGGAGAGTGCTGATTCCTGGTCCAGGGTGCCTTCCTGTGTGCAGGGTGACTCAGTGGGGTGAGTCGTGGGTGCAGCCCCGGAGCCCATTGTCTTGCCCTGTGGGGGAGAGGACAGAAGGGGAGACACAGCTCCTTCCCTCAGAGAGTCCTGGTATCATGCCAAGCATCCCTAATTAAGATGCATATTAAATGGTAGTGTGAAAAATTAATAAAGAATGAATGTATGCCCTTTACCTTGAACTACCTTTCTGATACAGGTCTTAACGCTCATTCATTCATTCATCAAACATTAGCTAGGAATCTATGTTCTGGGGCCACTGTTCTGCACTTAAGGTGCTCCTGGGTGATGGGAGGGACGTGATTTCAATGTGTGAGGGATTCAGGGTGGCTTCCCAGGGACAGTGATGTTCGAGCTGGATGTTGAAGAAGTGGCGTGCAGCAGACAGTGGTGCAGGCTTTCTGGACAGAAGGAGCATGCCCAGACACTGGGACTGGGAGTGGGGAGCAACCAGAGAACCTCAGGAACCTGCTGTGATGCTCAGGCACGGGGTAAGCATGGGTGGGAGATAAGGCCAGTGAGAGAGGCCTTGAATGTTAAACTTCACCATGCAGACAAGGCTGGAAGACAAAGGTCCAACGTTCACTCCCTTAATCAAAAAGTATTCATTGAGCATATACTGTGCTGTGCTAAGTTGCTTCAGTCACGTCCAACTCTTTCCAACCCTATGGACCGAAGCCCACCAGGCGCCTCTGTCCGTGGGATTCTCCAGGCAAGAATACTGGAGTGGGTTGCCATGCCCTCCTCCAGGGGATCTTCTCTAGCCAAGGATCAAACCTGAGTCTCTTAACATCTCCTGCATTGACAGGTAGATTCTGTACCACTAGCGCCATCTGGGAAGCCCTGAGCAACTGACACTTTTACTGAGGCTCTATATGTGCTGGTTATTCTAGATGTTGGACATGTGACAGACAAACGTCTTTATGCTCATGGGGTTCTGGGAGAGGAAAGAGATGATAAACAAATAACATATATAATGGTGATAATATGCTATGGAAAGATAAAGTAGGACAGAAGGGTTAGGGTGCTGGCTTTGAGGGAGTGAGCCACACGGGTCTCTGGGGGAAGAGCATTCTGGCAGAGGAAGCCTCAGGTGCAATGACCAGGAGCAGGGAGTATGCCTGGCATGTGAGAGAGACAGAAAGGAGGTGAGGATGCCTGGAGCGTGGTAGGTGAGGAAGAGCTCCAAGGAGATGCAGTCAGAGTAGATGGAGGGGCCTTGGAAGGGACTGTGTCCCTTGACTTTGCCTCTGAGAGGGACGGGAGCCCCCAGAGGGTTTTGAGCAAAGGACCTGATCCATCTTGGACTTCAGCAGGATTGCTCTGATTGCTGGGTGGAGAATGGATGGAAGAGGATGTAGGAGGAAGCAGGGATGCATTTAGGAAGTGATTGCTATTGTGTATGTGGCTGGGACAATGGTGATGGCAGTGGTGGTGAGAAGTGGTCATATTCTGGAAACGATTTCTTTTTATTTATTTAACTTTACTTGTTGGCTGCATCTTGTGGCTTGTGGGACTTCAGATCCCTGACCAGAAACTGAAACCAGGCTATGGTAGTGAAAGGATTGAGTCCTAACCACTGGATCTCCAGGGAATTCCCCTGGATACATTTTTTTTTTTTTTTTTTGCCTGCACCACGAAGCTTGTGGGACCTTAGTATTTATCCTGACTACAGCACTTACTGTACTGTGTGGATATAGTGTGTGTTAGGTGTCTGTCCCCTCATTGGATGGGGACACCTAAAGGAAGGGAGGGGCGCTAGTGGTAAAGAACCTGCCTGCCAATGAAGGAGATATGAGACTTGGCTTTGATCCCTGGGTTGGGAAGATCCCCTGGAGGAGGGTATGGCAACCCACTCCAGGATTCTTGCCTGGAGAATCCCATGGACAGAGGAGCCTGGTCGGCTACAGTCCATGGGGTCACAAGGAGTGGGACATGACTGAGCAACTCAGTAGCGCAAGTGAAGGAATTGGGTCATGCTCTTGTTGATTCCCCAGGGATGGCATAGAAAGTGTGTTTGCAGAGTAAGCGATAAACATTGGCACGTGTGGATGAGCCGTGTTCCTGTAAAGGAACACTGAGGGACAGGCTGGGCATCTGGAAGCCCCCTAATCCCAGGCACGGTTTGGGGTTTCTGTTTTACGGGCTGGGAGGGTGCAGGCGGTGGTCGTTGTCCACCAGATGGCTGATATTGGCAATTGCTGCCACCTGCTGGGCAAAGCCGGTGTTGCCTCGGCCATGCCCTTGCCTTGGAGCACCTGTGTGCCCAGGTTGGGATGATGACAATCATCACTTGTCCTCCAAACTGGTGGGAGAGACACCTTGACCATGACAAGACAATGATGGGGAAGTCCAGGGTCTGTGGGGTCAGGAGGAGGAATGGAAGGCAGCTTACATAGGATTTGGGAACAGAACTGTCCTTGGGGCCGACTTGTGGGGGCTGCAGAGCAGGAAGGGCAGCTGACCCAGGCTCCATGTCTGAGGAAAGTGTGTGTGTGTGTGGTCAGTGTTCTCCCATTGTGGCTTTTCTGCTGCTGCTTTCTGGCAGGATTTCTCTTTTTTCTCCTCCTCTGGGTAGTCTGGCCCCGGCCCATTGTTGTACAAAGTGCTGGCCATTGTGTAAGCCTCACCCTTACTGTGACCCTATCAGGGACACCCTCCTTAGTTTCAATTCACAGATAAGACGAGGAGGCTCAGAGAGGTAAACACACAGCAGGCACTGAGGGTTACGTGACATGGTTTCTAAGCCACCTAGCCCTTGCAACGGAGAAGGCAATTTCACTTTTCACTTTCATGCATTGGAGAAGGAAATGGCAACCCACTCCAGTGTTGTTGCCTGGAGAATCCCAGGGTTGGGGGAGCCTGGTGGGCTGCCATCTCTGGGGTTGCACAGAGTTGGACATGACTGAAGCGACTTAGAAGTAGCAGCAGTAGAACTTGCAAAAGCAAGCTGTTTTGACCACCAAGCCTGGCCCTGCGCAGCAGGCAGCTCTCCTTCTTCCAGGCTCCAGACTCCCAGCCCACCGTCAACCTGTAACCATCTTCCAGTTCAGTTCTGAGGCTTGGGCTCAGCCATGCTGCAGTTGCAGTGGAGGAGGGAGACTCAGGCAGTAGGCAGCTGGGGAAGGAGTCTCACTGCTCAGCACGTGATATTGGAGGTAGGGTGGGTGATGGAATTGACAATATGCTTGAATACATTGCCCTCCTTTTCCCAACGAGATATTTTTAAAAAAGGAATTTGGCCCACTATTCTAATTAAAACATTTAGGGATGCAGATGAAACACGCAACTCCCTGGTTATGATAGTTAGTGAAAACATTTCATATTGAAAGTTATTTTTTTTCAAATTGTAAGATTTTAAAGCACCTATTTTTAAGAATCACTTTATTTCAAAGGCAATTCTTTTCCATGCTCACGGTTTGTGAAAGCTGATTCAGACCTTTCACTTGCATTTGTGCTTCTCACTGGCATCTGCCTTGAGCCACACCTGGCCCCTCGTTTGACGTCCTCCGTAGTTTTCTCGAATGTGTCATCTTTGCTTGTGTTTGGAAATACAGACCTTTTGAATCCATAATGATGCTGTTGCTGGAAAAATTATTATTCCAACTCATGAGAATTGCTATTTTTCATCTAAGTGTTAGGTTAATATTTGCGGTCTCCCTAGGGTAGCACCGGAGAAGGCAACGGCACCCCATTCCAGTACACTTGCCTGGAAAATCCCATGGACGGAGGAGCCTGGTGGGCTGCAGTCCATGGGGTCGCGAAGTCGGATACGACTGAGCGACTTCACTTTCACTTTTCACTTTTCTGCATTGGAGAAGGAAATGGCAACCCACTCCAGTGTTCTTGCCTGGAGAATCCCAGGGATGGGGGACCCTGGTGGGCTGCCGTCTCTGGGGTCGCACAGTCGGACATGACTGAAGCAACATAGCAGTAGTGGTAGCAGCAGTAGGGTAGCACAGAATTACATAAACTAGCAGTCTCCTTGTCTTTTCTTATTCTCCTTCTCTTTCTTCACAGAACTTCTCACCATCTGGTATACTTTTCTGTTTATTGTCTGTCTCCCTTCCCTAGAACATGAGCTCAGGAGGCCAGGGAACTTTGTCTGTCTTCCTGCTTTCCATCACCTGGAAACATGCCTGAAGCAATAGTAGGTGCTCAGTAAATACCTGTGGAATGAATGTAGCAATCCACTCCAGTACTATTGCCTGGAAAATCCCATGAACAGAGGAGCTTGGTAGGCTACAATCCATGGGGTTGCAAAGAGTTGGACACGACTGAGCAACTTCACTCAAGGCTCCTGGAGGGACTTCCCTGGTGGTCCAGTGGTTAGGTCTTGTCTTCCAATGCAGGGGTTGTGGGTTTTATCCCTGATTAGGGAACTAAGATCCCACATATAGAAATGTCTGATAGCCCAATGGCAGACAGGGCTATGTATGCAGATAGGATTGGAGTCTGGTGAGAAGGCAGCCCTGCTGGGCCCAACCCCTTGTAAGGAGGGCATTTAAGTCAGGGGCAGCCTGTTGTCTCAGGGGATTAGCTACACATTGAGCAAATAACAAGAATATATTGAAGACAACTGGGAAAAAGGGAGTAAAAATCTGGAAAAGGGGAAACCTATGATGAACCCAGTGCCACTGGACTGGAATGTAATGTCTGAATGACAACTATCTTTCAATACATGGAAGTTGTATTCGTTTGGGTTTTTGGAGAACCAAAACCAGTAGGATAAATATAGAGAAAGAGATTTTATTATGCGGAATTGACTCACGCCATTATGGAAGCTGAGAAGTCTCACAGTCTGCTGTCTGCAAGCTGGAGGCTTGGAAAGCGGGCTGGAGTTCCAGACTGAGGAAAAAAGGCCTGAGAAGGGGCAGCGCCCTGGTGGGGCAGTGCCAGTCCAAGGGCAGGAGAAGACCAAGATCTCAGCCCAACGGGCTGGAAGAGAGAACTCAGCCTTCCCTCTGGCTTTTTGTTCTATTCAGGCCCTAAGTGGACTGGATGGTTCCTGTCCATCTTGGGGAGGGCCACCCGTTTTATTCAGGCCACCAAGTCAAATGCTAATCTCTTCTGGAAACTCACAGACACACCTGGAAGTAATGTTTAACCAGATAACTGGGCATCCAGTGACTCAGTCCTAAGTTGACATACAAAATTAAGTCTCACACAGATGAGGAATAGACAGAGGTATAAATGCGTATGTTTACGTGTGTATAGAGAATGTGTGTCTACTGAGTGGGCCTGGCAGGAGACATTACCTTAACTGCATTGAGCACAACTAACACCCACATCTTGGTTTCTAAATACTATTCACCACCAAAAAGAAATAGGTATTCTTGCCCAAATGGAGAATTCTAGGGCTGGGGGCAGGGGAAAACAAGGTGAGCCTGGAATATCTTCTTGAGCCAGAAAGAATGGAAGGTTCCAAAGAAGGATGCGACACATTAAAATGAAGAGGTCAGTAAGGGGCACCCACTGACCAGCTCTGCGACAATCTGAGCATCAAAATAAAGGATAGGAATGTGTTATAACCTATTGAATAAAATAGAATATCACAAGTCCACCTGACATAAGTAAAATGAATAAATAGGGGTGAAGAAAAAGTTCTTCTTTATAGAAGGCCAACTAATAAATGCAGAAGACATGATAAAATTGGAAAACACCATTTGCAAGCCATTGTATTAATTCAGACAAGATACATCAATGGATGCTGAAACCTATGGCTATCAAATACCTCATTTTCTCAATACTGACTAATTATGATCAAGTGATCAACATTACCAGCACCACCAGTCACGGTTCCAAATGATACTGGATATAAGAACACGGCATTGGGAATTTTCAGTGGTCCAGTGGTTAGGACTTGGCACTTTGGGGCTTTTACTGCCATGGCTTGGGTTCAATCCCTGTTCAGGGAACTAAGATCCCAAAGGCTCTGCGGCACAGCAAAACAACAAAAAAACTCACAGCATCTTGTGTGATATTTCTGCCCAAAATGTGTAACCATTGTTTAATCATGTGGGAGGAATGAACAAACCCATATCGAAGGACAGGCCAGTCTGCAAAATAACTTCCCTGTAATCTTCAAACACGCCAAGGTCAAAATTCAAAGAAAGGCTGCAAAGTTATTCTAGATTGAGGGAGGCCAGAGAG
Organism: Madoqua kirkii; assembly: GCA_006408675.1. Taxonomy (NCBI): domain Eukaryota; kingdom Metazoa; phylum Chordata; class Mammalia; order Artiodactyla; family Bovidae; genus Madoqua; species Madoqua kirkii. The sequence continues at coordinate 12,770 of SJYC01023141.1, read as the reverse complement.
ATGTGACAACTGGGAGCAATGTTTTACATTAGATTTTTTTTTTTACCCTAAAAGGAATTTTTTTGGTGGGGGGGACATTACAGTTTAAAATTGTTTCAAAGTAAAAAGTTAAAATAAATGTCATGAATGTTAGCCTGGCTCGAATGTTAGCCCTTTTGGCTGACTCCAGCTGGCCTTCAGGACTCATTTTCAGACAAGCTCCTGTGGAACCCCCATGACTGGATGCGAGGGCCCTCTGTGCTCTCCATGTCCCTGGGCTCCCTGACAACCTTCTCTGATTATACCCAGAGTTCCGAGAGCAGGTGTCCTATCTGGATCATGACAGAGTAGCCTCCTTTGGAAACACACTGAATGCAAGCTTCCACAAAAGGGGTGTTTAGGGGTACAGCTCAGTTCTACCTCTTCACTGGGGGGGTCAAAGAAACTGGCATGTCTGGCTGTTGGTGTACCTGGCTGAGTGGGACCCACGGACCATCAGGAGTCATGTCTGCAGGGGGGGATCTTGGAAGGATATACTGTTTAGAGCAGGACTGAGGGTCTAATGCCCAAGATAGGGCTGTGCTGCAGAGGTCTCTCAAAGGGGAAGCCCTTTTATGTCTTTGATGTCACCTGGGCACTCAGTGGTTGCATCTAGGGAGGTGTGGGATACCGAGATTCCGAGACCCCATCCCCACCCACGCTCCAGGATCAGAATGTGGGGAGTATTGGGGGGATAATGATCAATAATGTGGGAATACTGGAGGATATTGCAGGGAGGATGGATGTTCAAGATGTTAGAATTTCTTTTTTTTTTTTTGCTGTGCAACTTGTGGGCTTTTAGTTCTCTGATAAGAGATTGAACCTAAGCCCTTGGCAGTGAGAGCATGGAGTCCTAACCACTGCCTGGGAATCCCCAAAGGGGAACTGTCTTTGCTATTAGGAGAAACGTGCCGGGAACGGTTAAACCTGTTTCCCTTCTGGTTATGGTTATATGGATGATGCCGTTTATTCAGGGTTCCAAGATGGCAGCTCTTCAGGAGAGGGGGGTGGGTCACGTCTCAGCACTGGAGCCAGCCGGGCTCTGTCACTCCGCCCTCATCTGGCTTCCCAGGTGGCTCAGTGGTGAAGAATCTGCCTGCCACTGCAGGAGCTGCAGGAGACGTGGGTTTGATCCCCGGGCCAGGAAGATCCCTGGAGGAGGAAATGGCAACCCACTCCGTTACTCTTGCCTGGAGAATCCCACGAAGAGAGGAGCCTGCATGCAGCGGTCCAGAGGGGCACAGAGTCTGACAGGACTTAGTCACTGAACACAGGCTCTCACGCTCCTTTCTCATCTCCTGACGTGAGTGGAGCGCCCCCTTGCGGTGCAGGGCATGAATGACTGGGCAAGGAAGGAGCTGAGGAAACTGGGTCTGGCCAGAGGGTTCCAGGAGGGGTGACAAGGGCATGGCCAGCGGGCCGGGGGTGGGGCCTGACAGGGAGTGCCTGGACAGGAAGGAAGGGCAAAGGGCCATGTCCTCCGCCTGCCCCACCCTGCTGACAAGAGTCCCAGTTGCCAGGCCACCTTCTCAGTCTGGGGCCCTCAAGGGGTAAGTTGTCCTTCTGAAGCCACGGCATCCCTTTCCTGGGGACTGGGTAAGAATGCCTTTCCTCCCTGGGGGTCCAAACACCCCGCCCCCTCTGCTCCCCATTAGGTGGGAAGGGGGCCACACCTACTGTCCCCTCAGCAGGAACCAGAGACTGGGGCACTGGTGGGCAGGTGCAGAGTGTCTCAGACCCCTCCCCTCCTGACGCTGGCATCAGGATCAAGGTCAGGGTGGAAGGGCCAAGTGGGGCACCTCATCCAGGCAAGACCCAGAAACCCCTGCTCCCTCCTCTGTCACCCGACTCCAGAGCCCGGAATCCCAAGCGGCTGGAGCACTGGGGGACACCCAGACAGAGCCTTCGCTGGACCAGGTCCTCCGGGAGCGAGATGACGCTATCGCCAAGTGAGAGGCAGCTGCTTGCGGGGGTTGGGAGGGCAGTGGATGGCTCCCCATTGAGGCTCTGTCCTGCCAGGAGGGGAAGCGAGGAAGTTGGGCATTCCTGGGAGGAAAGCTGCATAGATACTTGTACGAATACTGTCCCAAGGCAGGGGGCTGTGGCCATACTGGTCCACCCCCAGGGCCCAGAATCACGTCTGCAGGGCCTGAGCCTCAGGCTGCTCTCTGCCCCTCAGGAAGCGGGCGGTGGAGGCTGAGCTGGACACGTGCAGAGCCAAGCTGCGTGCTGTGGAGGCCCAGCTGCTGGAAGTTCTGGAGGAGAAGCTGAGACTGAGGCAGGAGGTGGAGGCCTGGGAGGTAAGAGAGGCGTGCCAGCCGGGCCTGGGAGGCAGGCTGGACAAGCACAGGCCTGGCCCCTGACCCCGCTCTCCCGGCCCCAGGAGGACATGCAACGGCTGGTGAGGCAGCAGGTTGAGAGTCAGCTGCAGAGAGAGTCCCGGGGCGTTCCGGGAGCTTCCGCAGACCCTAGAACTGCCAGGACCCCCTGGATCCGATTCCCCCTGAGTCGGTGGGGACGCTGGCGGTGAGAAAGCTCAGTCCAAGACCTTGGGAGGAGTGTCTTTATTCATTAAAGTTTGAGGTCTGACCCCTTCTGCATCCTCGTGCCCTTGGAGTGCCCACCGGAGTGCTTCTGTACAGAAACAAGGAGCAGGACGCAGAGCCTTGACGCCTGGGTTTTCACGTCCCCTCTGGCCAGCAACCCTTAGGCCAGGAAGCGTTGGACTGCCGCCATGAAGTCCTGTGGGCGGTCGTTGTGGATCCAGTGGCTAGCGTTCGGCACGGTCTGCATCTGGGCCCGAGGGAACAGCCGCCTAATCTCAGGGTAGTGGCTGGGACTGAACGCCAGAGAGAAGGTGGCCGAGAAGGGATGACAGGAGGAAAGTGGAGCGAGGAGGGACACAGAGGCCAAGCGGGGAGAGAGGAAGAGCCACGTGAGTCTGTGTGCCCAGTGGTGTTTCTGGTTTTCAGGCACCCCTTACCCACACCCCAGCCCTCCCCAAGGCAGGCTGAGGGGCTGGGTAAGTCGGGTATGCCCGTCCCTACCACCCAGCCTGACTTACAGCAGGAATTGAGAGTTTCCACCCCGGAGGAAGAGGGTTGGCCCAGAGTAGGTTTCTTGTCGTGCGGGGAAGTCCAAGATCTTGTCCAAGTGCTGGGCCAAGGCATCCAAGTTCAGCCTCCACACGAAGCGCCATCCACCTCCACCAGGTTGGTGAGCAGGAACTGCCGCAGGTTTGCGCTCTGTGGGGGTCCCGCAGTTGCAGGGTGGGGGGCTCTGTGTGAGGCCTGGAGCTGCCACTCTTCCTCTGCCCACAGCACCATGCAGGGGCTTGCACGCATTACCTGGATAACAGAGCGGAGCCTTTCATCGGCCAGTTTCCTGGCGCTGGAAAGGGACGCCTCATTCGCCAGGTCCACGGCCCTCATGGCTGCGACGTAGTCTGGGAAGTTTGAGCTGGACGTGGTCTCTATTGGGCTGATGTCCACGACAATCAGGCGCTCCACCAGCTCTGGCTACAGGAGAGAAGCAGACTGGGCACCTCAGGGCAGGTTCTTGGATTTGGAACTCGGCCATCCGAGGCTCGCTGGAGTTCCAGGCTGCCTGCTGGGCGCTCAGGGTCGTCAACAGATAGGAGGAAGCCCTGGAGAAGAATGGCTCACCCTCTGAAGTGCCAGCAGCATGGCGGTCCTGCCTCCCATGCTGTGGCCAATGAGAACGCAGGGCACCAGGCCCAGCGGGGGCAGTAGGTCTTGCAGGTCCTTGCTCATGGCCTCGTAGCTCATGTGTGGGCTGTGGGGGCTCTCACCATGGTTCCGAGCATCCACTGTCAGCACCTGGGGAAGTGGGAGGTGGGGAGCAGCACTGGCACCCACAGTCAAGGCAGAACCAAAAGCCTGGCAGATCTGCAGGCTGAGGGAGGTGGAGGGCCCGGGGTAGGGGAGATCCAGAAGGGGGAAAGGGCCCGGATGCTGAGAAGACCCCCCGTTCTCAGACCTTGGAGGCCCAGATGAAGAACCGGAGCCACTGTGCCAGAAGGCCCAAGGAGTGTGATCACGGCTCCGGACATTTGGCCTAGCTGGCTGGCAGCTACAGAGAAAGCAGACAGCAAGAACTGGCAACGGAGCACAGCAGGGCGGGCGGCTGCAGGAGGTGGAAAGCCCCTGTCATCCCTGGTGAACAAGCAGGGTCTGGCCCCCTTAGCGGGCAGGATGTGCCTAGGTGCCTAGGTATCTGAGAGCAGAGGCTAAGTCAGGGTGGAGCACACAGATGGAGATCTATAATACGAATGAAGGACTGGGTGGGTGAAAGCACCAGGGAATGAATGGGGTTCGTCGTGGGCCTGGGTCCTCCGTCCTCAGAAGGTCAATCTCTTCTTTGATTTCTTATCAGAGAGACCCGCCTCTCCCAAGCGTTAGGGACAGAGAAGCTGGCCACACCTCGGCCTCCTCTAGGGCCCCGCCCACCCAGACCCCACCTTCCTCGGGGCCCCGCCGCCGACTCCAGAAGCTCACCCTCCGGCCTGTCAGCTGAGCCAGGGCCTTGGCGATGGAGTTGAAGTTGGTTTTGCTGCCGAAGAGCCCATGCAGAAAGACAAAGGGCGGGCTAGCTGCCTCGCCGTCCAGAAGCTTGTAGGAAAGCGGCACCGGTCTGGAGGATCGAGGGTGGGGGAAGGGTCTGAGCCAGTAGGGGAAGCGAGCGGCCTGAGAGAGGGAGGGCCCAAGCGGAGGAAACGGAGCCAACTGGGACAAACTGGGGGGGGGAGGGGTGGCCTGGGGGAGGAGCGAGGGACGGCCTCCCAACGGACGCCCTTGACCGACCTCGGTTCGGTGCCGCCTTGACTGCTGCTGGGTGCGATAGGCAGTCTGGAGAAGCTGGAACTGGAGGGGCCGATCCCCCTATAGGGGAGCGTCCAAGCGCGCGTCCAGCGGAGCATCTCCAGGATCTGCTACCTGGCGTGCACCTTGTGCTGCCGGGTTGGCTCCGCTTCGCTCAGGGCTCCACCCAGTTCCGGCCGGAGCTCCGGCTTCTCCCCGCCCCCTAGCCCAGAGCGCCCCGCCTTCACTCACGTCTCCTTACGTAATCCCGGAAACCTGTCTCTCTTCTAGGCTCCGCCCCTTGCACCCGAACGTAACCCTGCGGGTGCCACGCCCACAGGTGAGAGCCCCTCCCCTGGTTACGCTCAGGGCGGGGCCACGCTCAGGGCGGAGCCACACAGCACCCTGACCCTACCCGGCTAAGCTCCCGGCGGTTCCTCCCAAGTGGAGAACCTCTGCCGAGAATTGGAGCTTTCGTTTCGGTGTCTGGTCTGGGTCGCTCAGGGTGTAGTCAAGGGGTTTGGGCTTGAACTCTGGCCGCGGGGCAGATCCTTGGCAGGCCGCTGAAGTCCCTGCCTGGCCCATCTGCGGCCTGCTCCTCTGCCCTCTAGCGCCGCCTTGGGTAGATGCGGTGTTTTCTGTGCGGCGGGCGGCGGCAGGAGTGGCTCCCCTGCCCGAGACGCCAGCTTGGAGGCGCCGTGCTCCACTGCCACGGGCCCGGGCAGGCCGGAAGGAGCAGAACACCTCTGACTAATTTTGAAGTCGACTGTAGAAGGAGCTTGGAGAGACTCTAGAGGTCGTCTCCAACCTGCCCGCCTCCCCGCCCTTTACAGATGGGGAAACCGAGGCAAATAACTTTTACAAGCAGTAGAACCGGAATCTCCGGTCTGCGAGTCAAGGTGGGAGGCCAGTTGTTTGTACTAGAGAGGGCATTTGCTTAGTGCACTGAGCTGTATTGGGTTCAGCTGTGCTCACCACGCCCCCCATTTATCAGCAGAGAAATATTAAATATTAATAAATAATCCACCCGCTCAGCACATCGTGCAGGGATGTCACCCCGCTTTTGGAACCCTGACGGGCTGCCATGTTCTCTTCCTTGTCTGGGCTAATGGTGGCAGTGGCGACGTCTCAAGTCTCAGCTGGCTTCCGCAGCAGTCGAGCCTTCAGCAGTTACAAGAGTAGCTGCTCTTTCTAAGGCATTCTGCTCAGAAACCATCAGGGGAGGGACTTCCCTGATGGTCCAGTGGCTAAGGCTCCCAATGCAGGGGCCTGGGTTTGACACCTGGTCAGGGAACTAGATCCCACATGCTGCAACAAAGATTCTGCATGGGCTTCCCTGGTGGCCCAGTGGTGGAGAATCTCTGCCTGTAATGCAAGAGATGCCGGTCTTATCCCTGGTCTGAGAAGATCCCACATTTTACAGAGTAACTGGTCCCCTGCACTGTGACTATTGAGCCTGTGTCCTAGAGCCCAGGAGCTGCAACAAGAGAAGCCACCACAATGAGAAGCCCTTGAACTGCAACCAAGCGTAGGCCCCGCTCGCTGCAACTAGAGAAAAGCCCATGCAGCAGCGAAGATCCAGCACAGCCAAAAACAAGCAAATGAAATTATATATATATATATATATGATCCTGCATGCTGAAACGAGGACTGAAGATCCTGCATGCCACAACTAAGACCAAAGACAGCCAAATAAATAAATAGCTTATCTGTTTAAAAACAAACATCAAGGGGAATTCCCTGGTGGTCCAGTGGTTAGGACTCTGCGTTCTCACTGCTGAGGATCCTGAGTCAATTTCTGTTGAGGAACTAAGACCTATAAGGCACGTGGTGCAGACCAACCAGGCACCCCCAAAGACTACACTACACACCTCCCTTCAGGTCCTTACCCTGAAGGAGGAAACAGACAGAACAGGCTTCATCTTGAAAGCAGGACTCCATCTTGGGCCGGACTGTGGACTTTAAGCTGTATGCCCCAGTATCTATGGAAATGACATACCAAGTGGAAAACCAGGCCTCCCCGGATGGAAGAACCCCAGGGCTCATACCTAGACTCTCCATTGCCTAAAAGAATACCCTAATTATCTGTGTAACCAAATAGAATCATAAATTTTATTATGCTTACTGGGGTATGACCACAGGTCTATTGATAAGTGTCCACTGTTAACTACCTAGGCTTAAGGCATATGAATCACGGGTTAACTTTGTATCTTTCTCTTCCTTTGTTCAGACTAGTTTCAGGGAATTTGGGGAGGTGGGTTTGGGCACGTACACTTAGGGTATATAAGGTTTTCACAACAACCGGTCAGGGCCCTTGGTTAAGAGGTGACTCTGCCTTGGGCCCGTTGGTGTAATAAGCTGCACTCCACTATCTGCATTGTCCTTCTGAGTGAGCTTGTTTCCCTGAACATGTGGATGCAACAACCCCTGCTACTTCCCACTGGGATGCTGTGTTGTTTTTCAGTCACTCAGTCGTGTCTGCCTCTTTGCGACCCTGTGGACTGCAGCACACCAGGCTTCTCTGTCCTTCACCATCTCCTGGAACTTGCTCAAACTCATGTCCATTGGGTCGGTGATGCCATCCAACCATCTCGTCCTCTGTCATCCCCTTCTCCTCCTGCTTTCAGTGCTGTGCCACCGGTCCAGGATAATTGCCACCTCTTTCTCAAACCTCTCCAGATTTCCACAGTTGAAACTAATCTCTTCCACCCCATGTTCTCAAAGCATTTGTCAAGAGTCCGGCCTTCTATATGTCTGCCATAGGCTGGGGGTTCCTGGAAGCCCCGGGTCATGTTTTGTTCATCTGATGCGAAGAGCAATAGTAATTTTACTTAATGATCATGGAGAGAGTCAGTTACTAGCTGAGGCTTAGGTATCAGTTCAGCTGGTGGCTGGGTCACACCTTCCAGGACATGGTACCTGGGTCAGCCAGGGTTACACTGGCTTCTCCCCTACCTCCTTAGGACAAGCCTGATGGAGTCAGTACAGTTACGAGCATCCTAATTAACATGGCCTCATCAATGCCTTGCCTAATAAAGTGGCCCCCATCTTAAGCCAGCTGGTGACAGGCAGGTGTTTTGTTCTAATCTGGGGAGGGCTCTGAGGTCACTGGGGACTCTAAACACACCAGGTGGTGTAATCATTTGTTGCCCGCATAGTCATAGAGGAGTGAGGAGAAATTTGAGCCCTGGAGAGGGGGTTGGCCTAAAGCCTGGGAGGGCTCCTTGGAGGAGAACAGACAGGATGTTTTTCTAGAATTGGTGGGTAAATGGGAAGGGGGTTGATGTCATGTTGGTGATTCAGAAGCATAACATTTCAAAGGTGGTTTCGAGTGAGTCCCTACCCCACCCCAGCCTGCTGTCTAACTGGGTAACCTGAGCCTGGCCCTCAGCCCTTGACCATCTGCCTCCGGCCAGAGCCCTGGGTCTAGGGGCAGAAGCAGTCTTGAGATGTTTCTGAGTCCTGGGCCCCAGCTGTATCACGTGGCTGGTTAGGGCCTGGCTGGCTGGCAAGCAGAAAAACCAGTTGGCTTGAAGTTTTCACTTGAACACTCCAGAAAAAGCTGTGGGGCCAGGAGAGGGGTTTTTGCTACCTCGGAGGGACTCTGCTGACGGGGTATTGGGGAGAGGTCCACCTGAGGGCTGCCCGCCCCTCCCTCCAGCATGTCAGGAATGGGCCAGTGGACTAGCTGGTGAGGGTCTCCCTCTTGGGGAAATGGCAAGCCCCTGATATACTGGGGCTGATGTAAGGGAAGAAGCGGGGTACAGAACAAGTATGCTCTATTCTGTGATGGCTCTCCACTTCCGCATCTCTGTTCCCAGTGGTCCAACCTCCCTGGGCAGGGAGAGGGTGTTAGCATCCTCATTTTACTGCTGAGAGAAAGGAGACGTTGAGAGGTGAAGGGACCCAGCTGCAGTCACACAGCCCCCGCGTGGCCCAGCCCGAGGTCCTTCCGGGGCTGTGTGACTCCCAGTCAGTGCTCCTGGTATTTCGTCACCACTCATCTGGCCGGGAACAGAGAGCCAAGGGGGTGGGGCCTGCAGCGGCAGGGACACTGCGGTGTTGAATGGGTTAAGACCGGGAGGCGGCGGGTGTCCCTTAACCACACCTGGCCTGGTATCGGTCACGTGGCCGGGGTTTCACCTGCCCCGCTGAGCAGGGACAATCAAGCTGCTTGTTTTGCTATTGATCACCATGGTGACAGGAGTGTGCCTGGGAGGTCACCAGGGCAAATTTCTGCCCCCTCACAACTGCCCCATAGGGTAGGGGTGTCAGTCAGGCTGGGGTCGCTGAGGCTCCTGAGAGACCCCTTACGGTTTCCCCTGGGTCTGTCCCCGTGGGTGCCCCCGCTCACCCTGTGACACCCGTCCTGTGCCTCTTCCCACAACAATCCTCATGTCAATCTAGCTTCTCTCTTCCTAGATTTTGAGCCCGAGGGTATTAAACTGCCAAGACTTTGTCTTGTTTAATCCACCCAGGAGCAGTAGTAATCCCCTGTGCCTCCGCCCCACCACACACACAGTCGGGAAACACTTTGAGAACATTTGCTCCTGCTTGCCTTCATTCAACAGTCAACAGATATTCCTGGAGCCTCACACCTTTATAGACATGGGCACTGTTCTAGAGATGGGGGAGGGTGTTTCCTCAGTGGCTCAGGCAGTCGAAAAAGATCTGCCTGCAATGCAGGAGAAGCGGGTTCGATCCCTGGGTTGTGAAGATCCCCTGGAAAGGTCATGGCAACCCACTCCAGTATTCTGGCCTGGAGAACCCCATGGACAGAGGAGCCTGGCGGGTTACAGTCAGAGGGGTCACAAAGAGCTGGACACGACCGAGCATCTGACGCCTTTCTGAAGACAGCCAGTGAACTGGACAACAGACCAATCAACCACACCACAGTGGATGTGTGTTAGTGAGAGCTTCCCTAGTGGCTCAGTGATAAAGAACCCACCTGCAATGCAGGAGACCCAGGTTCAATCCCAGGGTCGGGCAGATCCCCTGGAGAAGGAAATGGCAACCCACTCCAGTATTCTGGCCTGGGAAATCCTGTGGACAGAGGAGCCTGGCCGACTACAGTCCATGGGATCGCAGAGTTGGACACGACTGGGCGACTGACACACACGCCTTGTTTGTTGAGTATTTCTTTTCTTTGGAGCAGACGACGGGGAGGCTCCTGGGGACCCATGCAGAGGAAAGAGACTGCACGTTATCCTCCAGTCCTGCTGTCCAGAACACCTCTGGGGCACTTTCTGCCACCTCCAGGCCTGGCCTGTAATTCCTCCCCTCTAAGCTTCCCGCCGGCCCCCAGCTCCTGCTTTCACCCACTGGCTCCTTGCTCCAGAACCGCCGACAGGCCCTGCTAACTCTTGTGAACATTTTTCCTATCTCACGTGCAGTCACTGTACTCCCAATAACAGCCTCATCACACACACAGATTCTTAAGGTAGGTGGAGTGAGGACACCTCCTCTTTTGAGGGTGGAGGAGTCTGTGTGTTTTGAAATCCAGCAGCCTACACTCCCCTACACTCCCCTTGAGAAACAGCACCCAGCATAATGCACATGAGCCTCCTCTGCTGCATTTTGGAGCTTTCATTTCATTGTGGAGCCTTTTGTGCCAGGCACTGGAGATGCAGGGGAGAGCTCCGATCCACTCACACACCTGGCAGTGGGGAAGACATGAACGGATGTGTGATCACAGGCCCAGTAAATATGCAAAGGAGAGGGAGCGCATCAAACCGAAGAATGTGACTGGCCCTGCAGAAGTAACGCTTGGATGGAGATAAGGAGTGGGACTCAGTCAGGACTGCTCAGAGGACTCGGTAACCTCAGTGACGAGGTTACAGTGGAGGAGGATGTTCCAGAAGTGGGGACTCCATGTGCAATGGCAAAGCCATCCTGTTTCTCAAGATTGAGTCAGGACTCATTCTTGATGCCTCCTCCACCCTGAAGCAGTCCCTCACCTACTTCTGCTGATTTTTATCTCCCAGATGTCTCTGAGATCCGTTGGCTTCTGTCCATCTCCAGGGCCGCATCACTCCCCTCCATCATTGTCACCTTCTCACTGGACTTGTCCATTGCAGTCTCCATAGTCATTTCCCCACACAGTAGCAAGCTTGATCTTTCCAAACACTTATTTCTATGTTAATCCAGTTTTTTCCCTCCCTATTTTTTTGTGCTCTGGATTCTGTGTTCAGTGCTCCTGCGGATACTTGTGGCAAACATTGTTCAGTTGCCCAGTGGTGTCTGACTCTTTGTGACCCCATGAACTGCAGCATACAAGGCTTCACCATCTCCCAGAATTTGCTCAGACTTATGTGCATTGAGTCAATGATACCATCCAACTATCTCATCCTCTGTTGCCCCTTCTCCTCCTGCTTTCAATCTTTCCCAGCATCAGGGTCGCGAAAGAATAGAAAAGCTGGTCTCTGTGTTTCAAAACCTGAAGTCCAGAGGGGAAGAAGATGCCTCAGTAGGGTTAAGTATCTTGGCTAAGAATGCCAAGGGGGATCTGCCACTTACCTTTTGGCAGGGTCCTCAGAAAGAAGTGGCTCAGGGGTTTACTAGGCAGACAAGACCATAGGCAGCTCTGACCCCAAAGCAGACACAGTGCAAACCACAGGACCAAAAGGGTGCGGGGGACAAGGTGGTGATATTTTAGCAGGGATCACTGTTGCCTGAGGGCTGGATACTGTCCAGCCTGAGCCCCCTCCCAGCCTCCTCCCTCATCTACCCACTTCTCCACATGTGTGTGCTTGCTAAGTAGCTTCAGTCATGGCCAACTCTTTGTGACCCCATAAACTATAGCCCGCCAGGCTCCTCCATCCATGGGATTCTTCAGGCAAGAATACTGGAGAGGGTAGCCATGCCCTCTGCTAAGGGATCTTCCCACTGAGGGATTGAAGCTGCATCTCTATGTCTCCTGCATTGGCAGGCAGGTTCTTTACCACTAGTGCCACCTGGGAAGCCCCCCGCTCCCCCCAGTCCACCATACCCCCAGCAAATTTGACCCTGCTGAATGTCCTGAAATTGCAGTCCAGCCTCAGAAAGATTGAAGTTCAGCCTCTTTCTAATTGCCTCAGCAGAATGGAGCATTAAGGAAATAACGTTATGGCATGGCTTAGTTTATGGACTGACTTTCATAACTGCCACACACCATATACACGGACTTCCTTTATGAATCAACAATCCAATAATTCATTCCACAAATATTTACCAAGCACCTGCAGTTACCAAATATGAATTTTAGAGCCAGGGATGTGGCGATTACATGGCCCTCTTCCTCAAGGAACACAAAAAGGCAACCCCCACTGCCAACCTATCTACTCTCAAGTGGGGAAGACAGGCCATCAACAAAGACACAAGCAAATAAATATGTAAGTGCAAATTAAGTTCAGTTGTGCTGTGTTCAGTAGTAACAGGGGTAGAGGATATTAAGTAGGGTGAAGCAGTTACCAAATATGAATTTTAGAGCCAGGGATGTGGCGATTACATGGCCCTCTTCCTCAAGGAACACAAAAAGGCAACCCCCACTGCCAACCTATCTACTCTCAAGTGGGGAAGACAGGCCATCAACAAAGACACAAGCAAATAAATATGTAAGTGCAAATTAAGTTCAGTTGTGCTGTGTTCAGTAGTAACAGGGGCAGAGGATATTAAGTAGGGTGATAAGGAAAGTTCTCAGGTAAGATCAAGTTTGGAGGATAAGAAGGATGCAGTCATACAAACATCAGGGCAAAGTGTTTTAGGCAGTGGGAATAGTATGTGCAAAGGCCCTGAGGTGCACAAGACTGTATCTTGTTAGAAGAACAGAGAAGAAGGCAGAGGAAGCTCAGGCAGAGAAAACAAGAGGAGAAAGGCATATAGGAGGTAGGCTAGGGTGGGTCCATGTACAGGTGCATTGTTAAAGAGAAATGAGAGCCAGTCAGGGTTTAAGTA
>SJYC01023138.1:0-18140 GCA_006408675.1 Madoqua kirkii | reverse complement strand
GGACGCACGCGGGGCAGGCGGGGGGTGGGGGTGGGATGGGGAAGTTCAGCAAGTAGGTGGAGGCCTGTCCGCGCTCAGGACAAGGAGGCGCCAGCAACTGCAAAACGAAAGATTTTTATTGAAAAATATCGTGGCCCCTTTTCAAAGCTGCGGGTCCCTGGGCAAAGAGAACGTTGTGGCCACAGTCCGACCGGGCGGGCAAGTAGCGGTGGTCACCCCAGTTCCGCGCACCAGAGGGGCAAGGTTTCGAAGGTTCGTGCCAGCAGGCCCCTGGGCTCCACAATGCCGCTCCCTGGGCCGAGGAGGGCTAGCAGCTGGGGAAGGGGGTGCCGGGCGGACCCCTCCCAGTCCAGTGAGGGAGCAGATAGGCATCTGGGGGGCTGGGGCTGCTCTCCGATGCAAGGCTGCACGCAGGACTGGTGGGCGCGCCAGCTTGTGGGAGTGGTCGGGACTTCCCGCGGTCGCCCCATCAGACGTAGTCCTTGCGGTCGTAGGCCGTGCCGGTGCCCGTGACTGGCCCGGTGGAGCGCGGCGCCGAGTAGACGATCTTGGTCCGCGCGTAGTTGTCGCGCGGCGGGCAGGAGCAGCAGAGCAGCGCGCCCCCCAGCAGCTGCAGCGCGGACGCCGCCCAGCCCACGTACAGGGCGGAGCCCATCTCGCGCTTCTGAGCCTCGGGCACCAACGGGTTGTAGAAGTCCCGGATGATGGTGTTGGCCGACCAGGACACCGGCACGAGGGTCAGCAGGGCGGCCAGCAGGAAGAGCACGCCCGCCACGATGGTGATCTTGGCCTTGGCCGTGTCGTCCTGCACGCAGTTGGTGCACTGGGCGCCCACGAGCGCCACGAGGAGCCCGAAGACGGCCAGTAGGATGGCGATGACGATGAGGGCGCGGGCCGCCTGCAGGTCCTGCGGCAGCGCCAGCAGCGAGTCGTACACCTTGCACTGCATCTGGCCGGTGCTCTGCACCACGCAGTTCATCCACAGGCCTTCCCAGGTGATCTGCGCCGTGATGATGCTGCTGCCGATGAAGGCCGTCACGCGCCACATGGGTAGCGCGCAGCACACGATGGTGCACAGCCAGCCCAGCACGGCCAGCGAGGTGCCCGCGATCTCCAGGCCCATGGACATGGCTGCCGCGCCAAAGCCGGCTCTGCCGGGCGGCTCCACGTGCGGGACGACGAGGGGCCGGGGCCGCTGGGGCCTGGGCGGGAGCGGCGGTGCAGCGTCAAGCCCCGCTTGACGGACGAACGGACGTACTCAAGGGCGGCGCGCGCTAACGGCTCCGCTCTCCCGGCTGGCGCAGCGGCTGCGCCTGCACCTGCCTGTGGCTTTGTAGGCGGGCGGCTGCGACTGGGCTGGCCCCTAGGAAGGGGCCGGTTAGTCTTCGATCCCGGCCCAGCGCTGCGGCGGGGGAGGGAGGGGCGGAGCCGCGCTCTCCCAGGCCTGGGGACAGTGACGTGGCCCCTCTTCTCCCTTCACTAAAGCGCCCTGGGAGGAAGCACTTGGCCAAGAGTGGATCAAGGCGCCAGGATGCGGGCTGCCGAGAGGGCGGGGCCGAGACCTGTGCCCCAGCCCCTCGCTCCTGCCCACCCCACCCTCGCCCCAGTGCTCGGAAAGGAATTCTTCGCGGGATGGAGTGAAAAGCACAACCTGTTTGACACTCCACCACTCTACCCGCAGCAAGGAGGCGTGGGGAGGTGGGTGCTGCCAGCGGCCCGGGATCCACGGGGAAGGGGCGGGCAGTGTGGGCGTGGCCAGCCAGCTGAGTTTACCAGAGTGGGCGGCTGTCCCCGTAGCCGCGCACCAGCTCCAGGTCCCCCTGGCTCCTGAGGCACCGCTCCTCCCTGTGCGCGCTCTCGGCCTGATCCAGGCCCATGGGACTGCCAGTCCTGGTCGTCTGGACTCAGAAGCGGGGGACAGCCCGCAAAGGCGCCCTGAAGTCACCCCTGACCAGTGCTGAACTCAGATTCTCTAGCCTCTCCGCAGTTCCCAGGTCTTCACCCTCACAGTGTCCCGGGATCCCTTTCGCTGAGCTGGCCTCGCCTTCTAGAAACACCGCACCCGCACCCTCCTCCCACAGAGCCGGGGTCCTAACCCAGGGGAGTCAGTACTCACCTTATTGAAACCATGGTGAAAGACCTTTGATCCCGGCAAAGGTGGGAAGTCAGAGACATTATCTCTGACAGCCTTGCTCCCACACCTGAGCTATCCCTCACCTTGCTCTCTGCCCTATAGAGGTGACCTTGGAGATTCTGTCCCTCACTTCCCCTCTCCTCAGGGCCCCCACCCTTGCCGTGTCCAGGGATAATGTAGAGACCACATGGCTCATTCTTTCCACCTTTCAGCTTTTTGCTCCCAGCCAGGTCTTTCCCTGACCACACTATCTAAAATCACAGCTGGGAATTCCCTGGCTGTCCAGTGGTTAGGGCTCCATACTTTCACTGCCATGGCCAGGGTTCAATCCCTGGTTAGCACAAGGTAAGGATCCCCCAAGCTAGGATCTCACAAGATTCCCCAAGGGCCACGTGGCCAAAAAATAAATAGATAAAAATTTTAAATTGCAGCTATTCACCCCACAATGTCCTGTCCCCCTTTTTATACTTTAAATTCCTTTTGGCATTTCACACTGCCTGTTATTTGCTTTTTGCTCTGGTATGTCAGCTCCACTGGGACATCCAGAATCCCCCAACCAGGCAAGGGTTTCTGCTGGTTTTATTCACTGCCATGTCTCCAGTGTCTGGAACCATGTTGGGTCCTAAAGACAAAGTTGATGTAGTGACTTAAAAAAATTTTTTTTACTTATTTGGCTACGCACACAAAATCTTCTTTTCAGCAAGGGAACTCTTAGCTGGGGCACGCGGAATCTAGTTCCACAACCAGGGATTGAACCCTGGGCCCCTGCATTGGGAGTGCAGAGTCTTAGTCATTGAACCACCAGGAAAGTCCCTGATCTAGTGACTTGAATAGAGGATAGCATCACCTTCTTGCCTTCCTGCAACCTTGTCTGCCCCGGGGGGGCCCCCTCCTCCTGGCATGAATGACTGGTAATGCTACCTGCCTTTGGAATCTAGTCGGAACCTTGGGCACTTTGAGGTGAGAGGAGGGACCTCATGGGACTGGGCCTAGGGGTTTTCTGCTTTGTCGCATCTCTCAGATTATAGGCTTGCATCCTGTGCCCTCCTCTGTGAGTGTCCTAGCCCTGGGGTGAAGTAAACAGGGTCAAGGCCCATGGAAACCAGGGTCCTACTTCTTGCAGGAGCAAAGGTCTCGGGCTGGGCCAGTTGGGGCTGGGCTGGGCAGGGCTGGGAGTGCCTGGCCAGAGGGCCCAGCTGGTGCTGGGTGGGGGTTGCCCTGGAGGAAGTTCTTGAAGTCCAGCGAAGTGCTGGTTATTGGGGTGACTTTGGGGCAGAAGAGTGGCGATGGGGGCCTGAGACCAGATGCTTTTGTCTCGAGAATGGGCTTTCTACTCGTTATGCTGTGAGCTCTATCTCTTGCTACCTGTGAGGCCAAGGAAAGTCACATCCCCCCTCCTCACCTCAGTTTCTTCTTCTGCAAAATGAGGAAACTGATGTCTACATGATCTACCTCACAGCACTGTGATGAGTACAGAGGCAACGTGAGTATATTGCAAATTAAAAAACAACCAGGGCCGGACAAGCCAGTGTGCAGAGAAATTGTGTGGAGAATGTGGGGTTTAGGTGGATGGACCTGAATTGGAGTTCATCTCCACTCTCACCAGTCCTGTGACCTTGAGCAAGTCCTCTCCCACCTGGAGCCTCAGTTTCTTCATCTGTGAAGAGGGATTTATTCTGTGTTGCTTGGGTTTGGGGTATAGGCAGGAAGAGGTGCCTTGTTCCTGAGCCTGAGTGAGATGGACTTACTGGGTTGGGCTGGGAAGAGATGAGGCCAGAAGGACAGAAAGTTTCGTGCCCAGAGGCCAAACTTCAGGGACTCTGCAAATAAGACTTTGGCTCTGGACAAATAGCTTCAATCAGCTTTTTGCTTAATATCGTCCATGGTCCTTACAACTCAGTAATAAAAAACAAATAGCCCAATTAAAAAAAATATAGTCAAAGGATCTGCAGAGACATTCAGAATAGACAAGGAAGATATCCAAATGGCCAAGGTGCACGTGAGAAGTTGTCCGACACCATTAGTCATCAAGGAAACACAAATCAAAAGCATGAAGAGATACCACTTCACACCTACAAGGATGGCTAGAATCAAAAAGACATAACAAGTGTCGCAGAGACTGTAGAGAAACTAGAATTCTCCGACAAAGCTGATGGCATTGTGCAATGCTACAGCTGCTTTTGAAAACAGTCTGGCAATTCCTCAAAAGGCAGTTACCTTTAGTGGCTAAGTCGTGTTTGACTTCTTTGCAGCCCATGGACTGTAATCTGCCAGGCTTCTCTGTCCATGGGATTTCCCAGGCAAGAATACTAGAGTGGGTTGCTATTTCCTTCTCCAGGGGATCTTCCCAACCAGGGATCAAACCTGCATCTCTTGCATTGGCCTGCAGATTCTTTACCACTGAGCCTTCAGGGAAGCCCCCTGGCAGAGTTATACTATGCTGCTGCTAAGTCGCTTCAGTCGTGTCCGACTCTGTGCGACCCCAGACACGGCAGCCCACCAGGCTCCCCCATCCCTGGGATTCTCCAGGCAAGAACACTGGAGTGGGTTGCCATTTCCTTCAATGCATGAAAGTGAAAGTGAAGTCACTCAGTCGTGTCCGACTCCTAGCAACCCCATGGACTGCAGCCTACCAGGCTCCTCCGTCCATGGGATTTGCCAGGCAAGAGTACTGGAGTGGGTTGCCATTGCCTTCTCCAAGCAGCCTCTCCCATTTCTCACTGTTGCTGGCTTCCTCTCCATTTCTGTCCTGACCAGTTCAGACCCCTCTTTATACTATATGACCCAGCAATTCCATTATTAGGTATTTACCCTAATAATGAGAAGTGGAAGATATAAAGAAGAAATAAAGAGAAATGGAAACATTTGTTTACCGAAGAATTCACACACGGGATTTCCCTGGTGGTCCAGTGGTTAAGAATCTGTCTGCCAGTGCTGGGGACATGGGTTTGATCCCTGGTCCAGGAAGATTCCACATGGTGCAGGACAACTAAGCCTTTGCACCACACTACTGAAACCTGGGTGACTAGAGCTTCGCAACAAGAGAAGCACCTGCAATGAGAAGCCTGTGCACCCCAACAAAGAGTAGGCCCCCACCACTCACCATAGCCAGAGAAAGCCCACACACAGCAACGAAGACCCAGTGTAGCCAAAAATAAATAAATTATAAAAAATAAAATCAAAAGGACTTGTGCACAAATGTTCAGAGCAACATTCCTAACAGCCTCAAAGTAGAAACGTCCTAAATATCGGTTTATGAATGAATAAACAAAAAGGAGTATATCTACACGATGGGATATTATTCAGTTATAGAAAGGAATAAAGTTCTGTGGTACAATGTGGATGAACTTTCAAGACATTATGGTGAGTTGCAAGGAATGGTGTGGATTATATGATTTCATTCATAAAAATGATCCAGAGTAGGAAAATCTATTTGAGATAGAAAGTAGATCCGATGGTGCTGGGGTGGGGCACTGGGGGAAATGGAGATTGATTGCTAACGGGTACAGTGAGAATATCCACTCCAGTATTCTTTTTAGGGTGATGAAAATGTTCTATAATTGATTGTGCTGATGATTGCATAGGTCTGGGAAGATACTAAAAAACCATTGAAGAAATTGGGGAATGGTCTATAAATCATATCAATAAAGCTGTTAAAATAAAAACCACTATGGTGCTTGGGCTCCAAATCACTGCAGATGGTGACTGCAGTCATGAAATTAAAAGATGCTTGCTCCTTGGAAGAAAAGCTATGACCAACCTAGACAGCATATTGAAAAGCAGAGACATTACTTTACCAACAAAAGTCCATCTAGTCAAAGCTATAAAAAACCATTGAAGAAATTGGGGAATGGTCTATAAATCATATCAATAAAGCTGTTAAAATAAAAACCACTATGGTGCTTGGGCTCCAAAATCACTGCAGATGGTGACGCAGCCGTGAAATTAAAAGACACTTGCTCCTTGGAAGAAAAGCTATGACCAACCTAGACAGCATATTAAAAAGCAGAGACATTACTTTGCCAACAAAGGTCTGTTTAGTCAAAGCTATGGTTTTTTTCAGTAGTCATGTATGGATATGAGAGTTGGACTATAAAGAAAGCTGAGCGCCAAAAAATTGATGGTTTTGAACTGTGGTGTTGGAGAAGACTCTTGAGTCCCTTGGACTGCAAGGAGATCAAACCAGTCAGTCCTAAAGGAAATCAGTCCTGAAACTCCATTGGAAGCTGAAACTCCAATACTTAGTCCACTTTTGGTGAAGAAATGACTCATAGGAAAAGACCCTGATGCTGGGAAATGTTGAAAGCAGGAGGAGAAGGGGATGACAGAGGATGAGATGGTTGGATGGCATCACCAGCTCAATGGACATGAGCTTGAGCAAGCTCCGGGGGTTGGTGATGTACACGGAAGCCTGGCATGCTGCAGTCCGTGGGGTTGCAAAGAATCGGACACAACTGAACAACTGGACTGAACTGAACTGATGGTGCTTGGGGCCCACAGTATGTGTTGGTGGTGTGTGTGTCCCCAGAAGGTGGGAAGGAGGATGGGATGAAGCTGTCTTTGTATGGAGAGTGCTATGACTCTGGGTAGTGGGGAAGTGCTGTTGAGAGGAGGGTGAGGCTTGGGGGCTCCAACACAATGCTTGTCTCTTCCTCCTGTTCCTCTTGTCCAGAAACAGCACCTTGACCCAAGATGGCACTGATGCTCCAAAATCCCTCCAGTTAGTGCCCAGTGACCATTGGAAGGAGAATACTGAGGCTATCTTAATCTAGGAGAACTTCTTGTAGGAGGAGGTTGGGCAGGAGTTGGTGAAGAAGGCTTTGCTTGGTTAAGGTGACCAGGTGTGTTGGAGTGAAGTGTGTGTGTGTGTGTGTGACTCCAAGAAGCAAATGCTAGAAAAAAAGGAACTGAAAGAAGAGTTTCCATAGCTAGGAGAGTAACCTGTTCCCCCAGCCACTGCCCAGCCCCCAGAAGTAGCCATCAGGGCCCCAGAGCTTGCCCCTCCCACACTGTGGCATCCTCCCCTTTCCCCACTCCCCAGGCACACTCAGTCTGGCCTCCTCCTCTCCCCAGCAGGCACTCTGTATTGAATTATACCATTGGTTTTCTTGGTTCTCCAACTTGCAGATGGCAGATTGTGGGATTTCTTGGCTCCTATAACTGCCTGAGCTAATTCCTCTAATAAATCTTCTTTTACATATTGTGGCTCAGATGGTAAAGAATATGCCTGCAATGCAGGTTACATGAGTTCAATCCTTGTGTCGGGAAGATCCCCTGGAGAAGGAAATAGCCACCCACTCCAATATTCTTGCCTGGGAAATCCCATGGACAGAGGGACTGGTGGGCTATGGTCCATGGAGTCCCAAAAGAGTCGGACATAACTTAGCAACTAAACAACAATAATAAATGTATTGTATT
Source organism: Madoqua kirkii (assembly GCA_006408675.1). Classification (NCBI taxonomy): domain Eukaryota; kingdom Metazoa; phylum Chordata; class Mammalia; order Artiodactyla; family Bovidae; genus Madoqua; species Madoqua kirkii. The sequence continues at coordinate 10,588 of SJYC01023138.1, read as the reverse complement.
AGTGAAACTTTACTCTTGTGGTAGAATTCTTTAATTGACACAGAGTCACACCTTCTTTTATTGCACTTCACACTACTGTGTGTTTTTTTAAGTTGAAGGTTTGTGGCAACCTGCAGTGAACAAGTCTATCAGTGCTCTTTTTTCAATAGTATTTGCTCGCTTGGTGTTTCTGTGTCATATTTTGGTGAAATATTTCTAACTTTTTCATTATTATGATGTTATGATCTGTAATCAGTGATCTTTGAAGTTACTATTGCAAAAAGATTATGACTTGTGAGGCTCATGAAGGTTAGCCTTTTTAAGCAATGAAGTATTTTTATTTAAAAAAATTTTTTGCTGCACTTCAAGACATGTGGGATCTTAGTTCCCCAACCAGGGATTAAACCTATGCCCCCTGCAGTTGAAGCAGAGTCTTAAGCACTGGGCCACCAGGGAATTCCCAGCCATGAGGTGTTTTTATTTTTATTTATTTTTTAAACTAAGTTATATACACTGTTTCTTGGGTTTCCCAGGTGGCACTTATGGTAAAGAACTTGGCAGCCAGTGCAGGAGACATAAGAGATGTGGGTTTGATCCCTGGGTCAGGAAGATGCCCTGGAGGAGGGTATGGCAACCCACTCCAGTATTGTTGCCTGGAGATTCCATGGACAGAGGAGCTTGGTTACAGTCCATGGAGTCCCAAAGAGTTGGACACGACTGAAGCAACTTAGCAAGCATGCATATTGGTTTTTTTAGACATAATGCTATTACGCAATTAATGAATACAGTGTAATGTAAGCATAGGGGCTTCCCAGGAGGTGCCAGGAAAGAATCCATGTGCCAGTGCAGGAGATGTAAGAGACTCAAGTTAGAGCCCTGGGTCTGGAAGATCCCCTGGAGGAGGAAATGGCATGCCACTCCAATATTCTTGCCAGGAAAATCTCATGGAGAGAAGTCCATGGGTTGGAAAGAGTCAGACCTGATTGATCATCTGAGCACTATATAGCGTAAACATAACTTTTATAGGCACCAGGGAACTGAAAAATGTGAGTGACTCACTTTATTGCTGTATTCGCTTTACTGGGGAGTTTGGAACCAAAACTGCAGTTTCTCTGAGGGATGCCTATATTTAGACTCTTTACATTTAAGGTAAATATTGCCATGTTAGAGCTTGGTCTAATATGTTCACTGCAGCTTTATTTACATTAGCCAAGATACAGAAGCAACCTATGGTGTATATATACAATGGAATGTTAGCCATTAAAAAGAACAAAATCTTGCCATTTGAGACAGCATGGATAGATCTAGAGGGTATTATGCTAAGTTAAATAAGTCAGAGAAAGACAGATACTGTATGATTTCAAGAATGTGTGGGATCTAAAAAATTAAACAAATGAACTCACAGAACAGAACAGAAAGTTATAAATACCAAGAACAAACAGGTGGTGGCAGAGGGGAGGAGGTTGGAGAAGGAAAGAAATAGGTGAGGAAGATTATAAGGTACAAACTTTCAGTTGCAAAAGGGATGAGTCATGCGTGTGAAATGTACAGTGTGAGGAACAGCAGTCAATAACTTTGTAATATCTTTATATGGTGATATAGCCTAGCTAGACTAATTATAGTAGTCATTTCGCAATGTATCGAATCAGGGTATTGTGTAACAGAAACTAATACAGTTTATAGGTAAATTATATTTCAAAAACAAACTCATAGAAAAAGAGATCAGATTTGTGGCTATCAGAGCAGGAGCCAGCGGGGGGAATTGAGGGAAAGCAGTTGTAGCTCAGCTGGTAAGGAATCTGGCTGCAATGCAGGAGACATGGGTTCAATTCCTGTGTCAGGAAGATCCCCTGGAGAAGGAAAGGGCAACCCACTCCAGTATTCTTGCCTGGAGAATCCCATGGACGGAGGGGCCTGGCAGGCTTTAGTCCACGGGGTCACAAGAGTCAGACAGGACTTAGCGACTAAACCACCAAACCACCACAGTCAAAAACACAAATCTCCAGTTTTAAGATAAATTAATACTAGGGATGTAAATTACATAATAAATATAATGAATATTGCTATGTGTTATATATGAAAGTTGTTAAGAGAGTAAATCCTAGGAGTTCTCAAGACAGCAAAAAATTATTCTCTATGTCTTTAATTTTGTGTCTATATGAGATGATGGACGTTCACTAAACTTACTGTGATAATCATTTCACGATGTATGTAAGTCAAGGTTTTCCTGGTGGCTCAGATGGTAAAGAATCTGCCTGCAATGTGGGAGACCAGAGTTGAATCCCCGGGCAAGGAAGATCCTTTGGAGAAGAAAATGACAACCCACTCCAGTATTCTTGTCTGAATAGTTCTTTGGACAGAGGAGCCTGGCGGACTACAGTCCATGGGGTCACAAAGAGTCAGACTAGACTGTGTGACTGAGCACACGTATGCACATGTAAGTCAGACCATTATGCTGTGCGCCTTAAACTTACACAGTGCCAACATCAACCATATCTCAGTAAAACTGGGAGAAAAAAGAAAAAAAAAAAAGCCAGGCCCCTCACCACGCACCACCAGGAGTTTCAGAGCGGCCAGCAGGATGCTGACCACGAGGAGAGCACAAGGTGTCCTTGGGTCCAGAGGTCCCGAGCTGCTCTGCCTTCCCTCCACCTTCCAATCTTCTTATGCCTGTTTTATCTATAAAGTCCAGGGGTTTTGGCTGTACTTGGAAGAAGGAATAGGGCCACGTATGTCTATTTCATCTTCTCAAGAGTGAAAGTTCCTGGGACTTCCCTGATGATACAGTGATTAGGAATCTGCTTTGCAATACAGAGGACACGAGTTCAACCCCTGGTCAGGGGACTAAGATCCCACATGCCTTGGAGCAACCAAACCCATATGCTGCAACGCCTAAGCCCACGTGTCACAACTCGAGAGTCCGTGCCCCACAGCTAAAGATTCCACATGATGCAATGGAGACCTGATGCAGCCAAATGAACAAATAAATGTTTTTAAAGAGGGGTGAAAGTTCCCCAACTGCTGGGTGTTTTGTTTTGTTTTGTTTTGTTTTGTTTTGTTTTGGCCTTACCATGCAGGATCTTAGTTCCCCAACCAGGGATTGAACCCCTGCCCCCTGCAATGGAAGCACACAATCCTAATCATTGGACTGCCAGGGAACCTCCCCCGCTCCACCCTGCCCCAACCCGTTTTCTTTCACTTGGTTTTCGGTACACATATTCATTACCTGCTTGGCTCCTGTAACCACGTGAGTTTAAGACCCTTAAGTTGGCCTTTGTAGTTCAATGTTTTGGCCTTGGGTCGCCTAGTGGCAACCAGAATGAGAAAAAGGAAAAGAAAAAGAAACTGCAGGGAAGCTCAGTTGGGATAGGCTGGGGCTGGGGGCACTGCAGGAGAGAGGGCTGGAAGACCCCAGCCCCCAGCCCCTGCATGGTGCTTGTCCTCCCCCTCACTAAGCCTCCCTTCCCAGGGAAGGAGGGTAAAGGGCTCCGTTGACTTTTAGGTTTATTTAAACCTTGGGGATCTTATCGTATCTGCATTCTACAGCACAAAGTTAAACAAAGCAGCTTCTGAGGCCCAAGGAAAGAGTAGTTGATTTAAGATAGGGCTCTATCAGAGGCTATTCAACCCTTAGTGCCTCCCGCCTTATCGCTGACAGGGGCCACGATCCCTGGCCAGGGCAGTCCCCTGGCATTCTGTGCTCCGGCTAAGCTCCAGCCCCAAGAGGAGTCTTCTGGGGAAGGAGCTCAAATAACTTCGTCAGTTGATGAGCAGCCCTGTCGGTGCCAGGCAGCCTCTTTATCAGCCAGCCTAGTCCCTGCTCAGTGCACTTATAATGACAGCAGCCACTGTGGTAGAGAGCTAGGAGGCTGGAGGACACGCAGGGTTTTCTCTCACCAAGGCTGATCCAGTGCCCATCGGCTGCAAAGCGACACCGATCCTGAATCCAATATGGCGCCATCCTTCCTTACGGGCCAGCCAACCCAGTGTGACCCCAGTCACTCCAGACCCCTTCTGTGGTGAGGACATTGGCCATTTGTTCATACACTTATTGATGCTTACTTGGGATCTGGATTTGTTTCACTTGAGCATCATGCTTCTGCCAGCACCACCATTCTTGAACTTACTCACGCCTCATATGCTGTTCTTGTGAATCTTGCAATATTGCTTCTGATCTAGAAGCTGCCATACAGCAAAACAAGTACAGAGAGATGTCCCAGGGGTCCTGCTTCCATCATGAGCCCCACCATCCAGAAGCATCTGGCCTTGCATGGGATGCAAGGATGAAATGGCCCTTTGAAGACAGCTGCGGTCCGCCTGGGAAACAACAGCGTGGGAGGTTGGACTGCCATCTCGAAAATGCCCTTATACATGGTGCTGTTTCTCCTGTAGACAGAACACATGTGCGTTCAGACTTCCCTCTCTCCTAGTCTGCTAAACAGAATTCAGTAATTGCACCAAGTTTCCCCTCACCCCTCCCATCTTACTGATTGTAAGGAGAAAGAGTTGCTTGCTGGAAGAAAGGCATTGTAGATACATATAATAAAGGGATGAGACGGACCGAGAAGAACAGAACTTTTTAGACTAGAAATGAAAGAAAGGTTTGGGAGGGCAGCTTCTGGAAGATCTGCTGAGGACCAACAGAGGGGTGTAGGGTGTGAAAGGAAAGGAAGGTACTTTTCACCTGTGTTGTGGTCTGCCACATATTTCAATATCTATGATCTCTTTCAAAGGGCAAGAGTGGGGTAGGGAATAGAGAGTGAAAGTGTTAGTCACTCAGTCATGTCCAACTCTTTGTGACCCTGTGGACTGTAGCACTCCAGGCTCCTCTGTCCATGGGATTCTCTTGGCAAGAATACTGGAGTGGGTAGCCATTCCTTTCTCCAGAGGATCTTCCAGACCCGGGGATAGAACCTGGGTCTCCTGCATTACAGGAGGATTCTTTACTGTCTGAGCCAGCAGGGAAGCCCCAGCGAGGAGCAGGGGGTTCCTATGTACTTCTAGTTCAAGTGTATAAATGTGACACTGAGTCTGGGCTGCTTTAGGATCTAGGATCTCAGTGCTACTTGAGGATCTTGGAACTGAGGGGCAAAAATGGGGGAGGCATTATCCTGAGGTACAACAATGACCCACTGTCAAGAGTTTTGTTTCCTGAACTCCGCTGAAGGGAGGATGCTCTCCTTGGGGGGGGGGGTTGCATGATAACAGGCCCACTACAGTGGAAGGGAGGGGGCCTCCTGACCATTTGGGGTTCCTTGGGCCCCTACAAGAACAGGCAAAGGAGGATCGCTACAATGGCTGAGACGACGACTCTGACCACACAGGGTAAGTGAAGCCGCCGTTAAGGGATGGGAGCACGGGCAATTGTGTAGAGCTCAGGGACCCTCCTGGGCGTCTGAGTGTTGCCATCACCAGTGGTAAGTTGTTCAAAGAAGAACACTGCCACCTCAGGCAGGACCACAAGTACAGGTCATCTCTGTGGGAGAATGCCGGCCCAGCTGAGGAACTGCCAGAGTCGAACTGTGGAGTGAAGGAGGGAAGGTACGGCCTGGGATTGGCTTTAGAGACCAAGATGGCATCCCACCGTCTTGGAGCTAGCCTGCAAAATTGCCCTCTTCCCATAGAATATATATTTTTTAATTATAAGGGGAATTCCTTGGTGGTCTTGTGAGGATTTGGTACTTTCACTGCCATGGCTCAGGTTCAGTCCCTGGTTGGGGAACTGAGATCCCGCAAGGTGCGAAGCGCAGCCAAAAAGAAAAAGACACCCCACCAAACACACTGGAAAGTACAAAGAATAACATAAGAGATACCCAGGGGGCCCCATCACTCAGATTAGCAAGTCGTTACATTCTTATTCTTATTTATTTCTTTTTGGCCCTACCACATGGCATGTGGGATCCTCGTTCCCTGACCAGGAATCAAACCTGTGCCCCTAACATTAGAAGCACAGAGTTTAACCACTGGCCCACCTAGAAATTCCCACAAGTCATTACATTCTGCCAGAAACCCTTTTCACCCCTTCCCTATGCCACTCACTTCTCCCCTTCTGGGTAACAATATCCTGAAGTTGACATGGCATCTTTCTGTTCAGTTTTGTATAGTTTTCTACTCGGGTATATATTCACTCACAATATATAGAACTATCTTGTGTATTAAGCATTTTTACATGGGTAATCTTACATTGTACACCTCTGTCCATGGAATTCTCCAGGCAAGAATACTGGAGTGGGCAACTGTTCCCTTCTCCAGGGGATCTTCCCTAACTAGGGATTGAACCTGGGTCTCTCGTATTGCAGGCAGATTCTTTACCATCTGAGCGATCAGGGACGCCCTATATTGTACACAGCATTTGGCAATTTGCTTTATTCAATGGTGTTATGGCTTTGAAATGTAAACAAGAAGCTCCAGTTCATTCAATGTTAACTGCTGTGTGGTATTTCATGGCTGTGAGAATGTCACGGTTTCCATTCATTCTCCTCTTGGTGAGCACTTGGATTATTTCTGACTGTTTTGCTATTACAAACAGTGACATACATCCTTGTAAATGCCTCCAGGTGCCTATGCATGAGTTTCTCTGGAAGTGGAATTGCTGGATTGTAGGGTATAGGCACCTTCCACCTCACCAGGTGTTGCGAAATGATTCTAGAGAATATTGCCTGTTAGTCTTAGACACTCCCTTCAGCAGTTTCTATTGCTACACATCTCTGCTAAAACTCGGTAGCATTCAGATTTTGTTTTGTCTCATTCTGTGGGTGTCAAGTGGCACCTCCTTATTGTTTTAATTTGCATTTCCTTATTTGTGACACTGAGCATCTTTCCTTTGTTCATTGTTTATTTCAGCATTCTCGTCTATGAGCTACTTGTTGATGGAATTCGCCTAGTTTTCTGTTGGAATGTTTTCCCCTTTTCTTATTGATGTGTTGAATCTTTTTATATGCTCTTAGAACCAGTTGATTGTTGGCTGTGTGTGTTAGTCGCTCAGTTGTGTCTGACTCTGCAACCCTATGGACTGTAGCCTGCCAGGCTTCTCTCTCCATGGGATTCTCCAGGCAAGAATACTGGAGTGGGTTGCCATTTCCTCTTCCAGGGCACCTTCCTGACCCAGGGATCGAACCCAGGCCTCTTGCATTGCAGGCAGATTCTTTACCATCTGAGCCACTGGGGAAGCCCTGATTGTTGGCTATATGGTGGTAAATATCTTCTCCTGGACTACAGCTTATCTCTCGCCATGTTTAGGTTATCTATTGTTTCTCTCTTTTTTTTGAGGCATAAAATACATTTAGTGAGGTCCTTAAAATGCACAGATCTTAAAAGTACAACTTGAAATTTTTACATCTGCATATTTCATGTGCCCACCACCCAAATCAAGATACAGAGCATTTCTATAACCCCAGAGGGTTTCCTTAAGTCCCATCCCCCTTCTCCCCAGAGGTGGCCATTTTCCTTTTCCCTTTTAATTTTTTTTAAAAAGACATTTATTATTCTTTTTAAATTAAATTATTTATTTTGGCTGTGCCCCGCAGCATGTTGGATCTTAGTTCTGCAACCAGGGATCAACTCTGCACCTCCTGCAGCAGAAGAAGAGAGTCTTAAACCACTGGACCACCAGGGAAGTCCCATGACCACAGGTAGCCACTTTCAAACTCCTGTCCCCATGGATTACGTCCGCTTCTTTTTGACCTTTGTGGAAGTGGAATCACAGCATGTACTCTTCTGTATCTGGTTTCACTCAGTACAATGTGTGTGAGGTCCACTCATATTGTGTGTGTCTGTAGTTTATTCTTTTTCATTGTTGTATACCATTCCATTGTGTGACTCTGTCATAGTTCCTATCCATCCCTGTGAGCATTTGGATGGTTTCTAATTGTTTTTCTGTTACAAACAAGATGTGGCACACGCCCTTGTCCTCCAGGTACACATACCTGAGAGTTTCTCTAGAAGTAAAAATGTTGGGTCATAAGGTGTATACATCCACCACGCTACCAGATATTGCAAATGATTCTCTAAAATTGTCCCAGCCAACTCTTCCTTAAGCATGTTGGAAAGTTTCTGATGTACACATCTCTACCCACACTTGGTAGTGTTACTTTGTACTTTCGTTCTTCTGTGGATGAGAAATGGTAATTGTAATTTGTCTTTAGAAATAAACTAAACATCTACATGAGAAGAAAACTGTAAAACTTTTAGTCTCCACATACAGACTATCTCCATTTCTTGGGGCTGGAAAGCATTTCTAAATATGATACAAAAGTATATAACAAAATTTATAAGTTCGAGTATATTTTAAAAACTGGTGTGATAAAAAACAATAAAAAAATTTTTTAAAATAAGCTAGGTAATTTGCCATTGTAATTTGCCTTTCTCTGATTGTTAGTGAGGTTGAACACTTTTATGTAGTCATTGGTCTTTCCAGTTTCTTCTGTATGTTGCCAATTCATAGCTTTGGTCTATCTTTCTAATAGGTTGTCTTTTGCTTTATAGATTAATAGAAATTCCTTACATATTCTGATTACTAACCATTTGTTGGCTATACAGATTTGATATGACTTATTTTTTTATAGATATTTATTTCATATTAGTTTTTGCATGCAAAGTCTTTTTTGTGGCATGTGAGGCTCTTGAGCTATGGCACGGGGGATCTAATTCCTGACCAGGTATCAAATCCAGGCATTGTGAGTATGGAGTCTTAGCCACTGGTCCACCAGGGAAGTGGTGCCTAGCTTATTTGTGGAAAAAAAAAAAAATTGTCTTTTATCATGCCAGTTTTTAAAATGTACTCAAATTTATCAATTTTTTTCTTTTTTACATACTTTTGTATCTTGTTTAGAAACACTTTCCAGCCCTAAGAAACAGAGTTCCTGTTTTCATCTAAAATTTTTATAGGTTTCTTCTCATGTAGATGTTTAGTTTATTTCTAATATCTACATTGTTGTTATTGTTGAGTCTCTAAGTCACATCCAACTCTTTTGCAACCCCATGGACTGTAGCCTGCCAGGCTCCTCTGTCCATGAGATTTTCCAGGCAAGAATACTGGAGTGGGTTGCTATTTCCTTCTCTGGGGGATCTTCCTGACCCAGGGATAGAACCCGCATCTCCTGCATTGGTAGGTGGATTCTTTACCACTGAGCCACGAGGGAAGCCCATATATCTACAGGGAGACCTTTTTGAGAAGAGACAGCCCCTGCCCTGGGATGTCTCAGTCTGAGGCAGATAATCATACATACTGGAAGCAGATGTCACACCAAGAAACAAAAATGGCCCCTGTACTCAGGTGCTGGGGATTCCAGGGGCTACTGGAGAGGTAATTTTGCAGCTGGCTCTTGTTACATGGACACCTCTGCTGAGATACCACAATTACGTGTGTTTTCTGAGATGGAGCCTAAAGCCAGGAAAACGATTACCATATATCTACAGGGAGACCTTTTTGAGAAGAGACAGCCCCTGCCCTGGGATGTCTCAGTCTGAGGCAGATAATCATACATACTGGAAGCAGATGTCACACCAAGAAACAAAAATGGCCCCTGTACTCAGGTGCTGGGGATTCCAGGGGCTACTGGAGAGGTAATTTTGCAGCTGGCTCTTGTACATGGACACCTCTGCTGAGATACCACAATTACGTGTGTTTTCTGAGATGGAGCCTAAAGCCAGGAAAACGATTAGGTGCAGGAGGCACCTAAGGAAGCAGTGAGGACAGGGGTGGTGGCATCTTAGAATCTTGTGATTCTTGGCCCTGGGCCGGGTAAAACCCGATCTGTCCTTTGTCTCCTCAGCAGCAAGGTTGGGGTCCCCCAGCCAACCTCCTTCGGCATCCCCTCCACCTCTGCCTCCCTCATGAGCCTCTTAAACTGGCCAACTGAGAAACCAAACTGGTTCAGGCCCAGCGGGTCAGACTCACCCACTCCTGGGTCTGCACCCACTCCTGGGTCTGGCTGAGTCTGTGAGCTGGGCTACAGGCGCACTGGGGGCTGTTTGGCTGTGAGCGGTGGAGGTGGGCTGGGCCCTGGCGGCTCTGGGGGTTGCCGCCGGTGGTGGGGAGGTTTTGGTTTGGGTTTAGCCCGCGGGTGTGTGTCTGTGTGGGTTTGTTTGTGTTTGTGTGAGAGGGTGTGTGTTTCTCTCCCAGGGTGCCCACAGTTCCGGGCAGAGTCTGTCCCTCCCTGTGGGTGATGGCGACGGCAGGAGACCTGAGGTAAGAGTGGCGGGCTGGGGTGGAGCCGTGTCCTCTAGACCCGGCCTGGTTGGCTGCTTTGGGGTAATTCCCAGGCTCTGGGGTGTCATGAGCCTGGGAGGGAGGCCTGAGTCACTCCTCCCCTCCCACTGCCCTAGAGAAACTTCTTCCCTGTCCCCGGGGCCAGGTTTCACCAGAAGCCATAAAGAGGCCCAAGCCTCTTCCGTTTTCAGGTAGGTGGCTGAAACCCAGCCCGGGGGCTGCCTCGGAGCTGAAACGGGGGCGCCGCCCAGAAAGGACACAGCGGCCTGGACCCACCCCTCAGGCTCTCCCGGGTCTTTTCTGTGTCCAGAATATTCGGCCCCACCCCGGTAGGCGCGCCGCTCACTGAGCCCTCCCCTCACGAAGCCCCCTCCCCTCACTGAGGCCCCTCCCCTCACC
>SJYC01023137.1:0-73756 GCA_006408675.1 Madoqua kirkii | reverse complement strand
TGTTAAATGTGTATAAGAGACAGCAGTGAGCCCCCTCCCCTCACAAGGACCCCTGCCCTCACGGGGACCCCTCTCCGAGTCCACTCTCTGCACCTCGTCTCTTCATCAAGCTCTTTCTCCCTGGGGGGCCACGGGCGTAATCGGGGGCGGGCTGGGCTCAGGGCAGCGATGGGTTGCGCCTGTGCCGGCTTGTCTTCGGTCTGGCTGGCTCTCCAACGCATCACGAACGTGAGGGCCAGTGTTCCCGCCATCTTCACAGGCCCAGGGGCTGGATGAGGAGACCAGGGGGCTGTGGCTGCCATCACCCCGGGGGGCTCCTGGACAGCCCCTGCCTCCCCTCCCCTTCTTTCTCTCCCCTCGCACAGGCACACGCCTACCCGTCCTCCCCACACACACCACCCTCCTACGTGGAGGGCCCGAGAGAAGTCTTCCTCCTCACTCCTGGGCCCCTGGTTCTCGGGTCGGTCGGAGCCCTTAGTCTAGGCGCCCCCGTCCCGACAGACCCCCGCGGGGCCTGGGCTTTCCGTGGGGACTTAGAGGCGGGCTGCAGTAACGCCCGACTCCACTGGGGGGCCCTCCTCTGCTGCTGGGGACCTCACAGTCCAGCCCTGGAAGGCCGCCTCCCGGTCTCTGCCTCAGGGCCTCGGCCACACTGGCTGTGCCCTCCCAGACACCCAAGGGCGTCCACCTCAGGCCTGTCCAGCTGGGCCCTCCCTGGGGAAGATGGGCCTCTGCAATGCATACAGCACTGATCAGCTTTCATCATCAGTGGGAAAAATATTTGTTCACCATTGAGCCCCTTCCCTTCCTTGAACCCCAACTTAGGGGTACCTTGCGCAGCCCATCACTTTTCTGATGATGACAGCTCTTCATTCCTCCACCTTCTTTTGTGTGCGTGTCGATTCAAGTATGTCTGACTCACTGGGACCATATGGACGGTAGCCTGCCAGGCTCCTCTGTCCATGGGATTCTCCAGGCCAGAGTACTGGAGTGGGTTGCCATACCCTCCTCCAGGGGATCTTCCTGACCAAGCGACTGAACCCGGGTCTTTCACATCTCCAGCATTGGCAGGTGGCTTCTTTACCACTAGTGCCACCTGGGAAGCTTCCTTTGGCAGCTGGGATTTTTGAAATTCCCATCCACAGGCAGAGTATGCCTCAGAGGCTGCAGTGGCCACAAGCAAACACATGGGGGCGAAACCTGAGAGGGCCAGGCGTGGAGACGACACACAGCCCTTGTGTCCCCCTCCATCCCACTACCCTCTTCTGGCATGCGGCACCACGTCCAGGGCCTCTGTTTCCTGGCTGGGCATCCCAGCTTATTCTGGACAGGGGGTGGGGGGAGGGGAAGTTGCCTAGGACAGGCACCCTGAATTTCCACTATCCTGCTAGATCCCCCTACTCTTTCTTTACCCCAGCCCTGCACCATCTGACCTCTCCTGCGAGTCCACAGCGGGACTGGCAACCCTGACAGTTTCTGAGTTTCTCTCCAGCTCCAACAAGCTCCGGATTCAGTCACATCTTGAAAACAAACAAATTTGAGCAGTCTTAATGCTTGTTGCAGTGGTTACACGCACTGCTGTGGTTTCAGACAGTTCTGGGTTCAAATCCTGCCTCCACGAGCTGTGTGACCTGGTGGAAGTCACTTTAAATGCTCTAAGCTTTGGTTTCTACATTAGTAGACTGGGACGATATCCCCCTCCCTCCCCCTTTTCAATGTTTATTTTTCAAAGAAAAACAGCAGCAGCCAATTGGAAACCTATGTATTCGTCAATTCCAGTTTTGTTTAATTTAGAAATGACTTACTCATCCACTGTTTTAAACACTCCTCTTTCCTCTTTAAATATTTATCTTTTATTTGTGTTGAATTCTTCAAAGGAGATGGTTTTAGTATATATCTCCAGGTACTTGCTTTGCTTCTTTTACCAAATACATAAAGAAAAATAAAAATGCAAAACGCAATTCCATCATGCACTCGTGCACGTTAAGGGCTCCAATCATCAAAAATAGAAAAAAGGGGACTTCTCTGGTGGTTCAGAGACTAAGACTCTGCACCCACTATGCAGAGGGACCTGGGTTCCATATCTAATCAGGGAACTAGATCCTACATGCTGTAACTAAGAGTTCACATGCTGCAACTAAAGATCCCACGTGCTGCAACTAAGACACGGAATAACCAAATAAATAAAAGCAAAATATTTTTAAAAAATAGACAAAGGAAAAATTTTGGAACAGTCAGTTAAGTGAATTAAAAAAAAAAAGACTCACATGAATTTGGCTTCGTTGGGGCAGAAATCCATTCCTATTATCCATCACAGGGTTGTGCAGGGTAACAGAGGTTGTGTGGGGCCTTCCTGGCACCTGATAGACATTTGACAAGTGATCATTATTATTTTTGGAGCAGCTCTCCTGATAAATTGGGTTGGCCAAAAAGTTCAATTTGGTTTTAAGTAAAAATAAAAGACATATTTTGGGGGACTTCCCTGGTGGTGTGGTGGCTAAGACTCTGAGCTCTCAATGCAGGGGGCCTGGATTCAATTCCTGGTTGAGGAACTATATCCCATGTGCCTCAAGTGAGACCTGGTGCAGCTCAGCCAAATAAATAAATAATACATCTTAAAAAAAAAAGACATAATTTTCATTTTCACCAAGAGCTTTATTGAGCAATGTAAAACTGTGGTGCTAGAGAAGACTCTTGAGAGTATCTTGGACAGCAAGGAGATCAGACCACTCAGTCCTAAAGGAAACCTACCTTGAATATTCATTGGAAAGACTGATGCTAAGGTTGAAGGTCCAATACTTTGGCCACCTGAGGGGAAGAGCCAACTCACTGGAAAAGACCCTGATGCTGGGAAAGATTGAAGGCAAGAGGAGAAGGGGGTGACAGAGAATGAGATGGCTGAATGGCATCACTGACTCGATGGACATGAGTTTGAGCAAATTCCAGATACCGAAGGACAGGAAAACTTAGCGGAAAAGAGCTGGACACAGCTTAGCAAGTGAGCGACAACAGTTCACCAACTGAACGAACATTTTGGCCAGCCCAATAGTTCACATACTATACAATCCAATCATTTAAAGTGTACAATAAAGTGGTTATTAGTCTATTCAGAGTTATGCAACCATAACCACAGTCAGTTTTAGAACATTTTCATCATATCGAAGAGCAACCCTGTGCCCTCTATAACCCTACCCTTCGTCCTCTCCAGCGCTAAGTCACTCATCTATTTGCTATCTCCCTAGATTTGCCTATTCTAGATGTTTCAGATAAACAATCGTGCATTATGTGACCTTTCTGTCTGACACTTGCATTTAGCGTGTTTTCAAGGGTCATTCACGTTGTAGCATATACCAGCACTTCATTCCTTTTTATGGCTGAAAAATGATTCCAATGAATGAATATTGCCCACTTGGTTGATCAGTTCATCCTCTAATGGCCGCTCGGGTTGTTTCCCCTTTGGCTATTGGAATCGTGCTGCTGCGAACATTCAAGTAGCTATTATTATTAATAATATAGATACTAGTATATAATACATTATCAATATATTGTATTATTATTAATATATTGTGTTGTTAATGATATTTTATTAATAATTGGAGTTCCCTGGAGGCTCAGAGGGTAAAGCGTCTGCCTGCAATGCAGGAGATCTGGGTTCGATCCCTGGTTCAGGAAGATCCCCTGGAGAAGGCAATGGCAACCCACTCCAGTACTCTTGCCTGGAGAATCCCATGGACAGAGAAGCCTGGTAGACTGCAGTCCATGGGATCGCAAAGAGTCGGACACAACTGAGCGACTTCACTTTCACTTTCAATTAATAATAAGATAATGAGGCCAGAGCACAGAGAAGGGAAAGAGCCAGAGGGGGTGTCATTTTGTACCAGATTTATCCCAGAGGGAGGTCCCGGGCCACAGTTACATGGGGTGGGCGGAGGGTCCACCTCCCCATCAGCAGGGAAGCCTGGTGTATACAGATATGATTCAGGATATGAATGTGGAGAAGACTGGGCCAGACTTTAGTACAGGGCAAAGATTGTTGGTGCCTGGGTTATACTTCTGTGGGTGAGTTGGGGCTGGGAGCAAGTGGGTATGGAGGGTAAAGCCTGTAGGAGGCCAGCGAGGAGGATGAGGAAATAACGGCTGGCGTGAGTGTGTATGAGTGATTATAGCCACGTCAGTTTGCCTTTGCTCTCTCCCCTTCCCCATTCCCAGCAGCAATAGGTCAGGCTTGGGACTGGGGTGGGGTGGAAAAAGAGTCAAGGTCCCCCTGAGCTTGACTTTGAGGGAAAGGCCAAGGTCAAGAGGAGCTGGGAGTTGGTGTTCTGGACTGGGGACAGGAGGAATGGATGTGGGAGAGATTCCTCCATTGGGAAGCAATGACTATGGGGTGTGGGTGACTTGAGAGTGTGCCCTGTCAGGTGTCAGAGAAACTTCCTACTGTGTGCTCCTCCTGTGCATCCAGCACTGTTCACAGGATTCACCTTTTAGTTGATGACTGTAGGGTTCCTGGCCAGTGATTTCTGATGCCTGGGCATGGCCGGGGAGGTCACTGAGCCCCAGGCCCTGAAGGGGCCACCCATACTGGAGCTTGGAGGTTTCCAGGGCAATCAGGGCTTGGCCTTGACTTATGATTCAAGAAAGCATTTCTCTCGATGTCCTGGGATGTTGAGTTTCCCTGATCAGAGATGGAGTTGCAGGAAGATCTGGGTTGAGAACAGTTGCTTCATATCGAAGAAATGTTAGCCAGCCTGGCAAAGAGCTGGAATGAGGTTGGTTAAAAGAAAATAAACACATGGGACCCTTGGTGTACACCCACGTGTGGGGGGGCAGCTTCATGCCGATGTGTGCAGTCTGAGTGGGCCCTGGGGCTGGACAGCTGTGGGTGATGCTGAGGGGCAGTGACATGAAGCCAGTGGCAGCTGGCCAGCCCCCCAGGCACCTGCAGTCCCTCAGCATCATTGGAGGGAGGCAGGGAGTGGACCAGCAGAGAAGGGAGGGTGAGACCGAGGGCCTTGCGTGAGCTCTCAGGCCCACGACAGAAGCTCAAACCATGCAGGTTAAGCCCTGCTATAAAAAGCACATTGAAAAGAAAAAAAGTTCAAACTAACCACAAGCGTGGCTGCTCCCAGCTGATGGGGCAGGTCGGCGCTGGCTGCACCCTTCCCCAGGGCTAGACTGATCCAGAACTAGGAGCCAGCAGAGAATGAGGGCTGGCTCAGTGGGTATACCTGGCAGTGGCACAAAGATCTGCCTGATGAACTAGGCCCCAAGCGGGCCAGGGGTCAGGACCTGTGGGTGGCGTCTCCTCCATTCATGCCTGGAGGCACTCGAACAAGAGGAAGGCTGGCAGGGCCCAAAGGCTGGAGGCTCCCAGGCCTTCTCGCCAGGAGGGGAGCGCAATTAATATGATCACTGAGTCACCTGGGGCTGGGGCGCCACTCGTGATCCTTAGACTTCTGGTTTGGTCCCTGGCTTGTCACCACTGACTCACTGGCTACCTACCTGGGAGTACCCTGGTTGGCTACTGGTTTCTCTCTTCCTTTCAGTGTGTCACGGAAGCAGAGATAGCTTTTCTGTAAGGCGGAATCATCAGGTATAAGCTGCTCAGGCTGCTGGGAGGGAAAACGTGCTAGGTTCCAGGGTCCGCTGGGGTCTCCATGGAGTTCTCATTTCATGTTCCAGAGGTCTCCACTGGAGGGATGAGGAGGAAGTGAGTCAAGGTGACCCCGCCCCTGGCTCTGTTCACTAGAGAGCTCAATCTGTCTTGACCTCGGGCCAGCAGGGCTGCTGTAGGGTCAAGATGTCCCATAATGTCCTAAGGCTCCATCCATGTCTCTTCCCATCCAGTTAAGAAGTCACAGCTAGCTGGGCCTGCCCCTGACTGTTCTTGACTCCCCTGGGCCTCCAAGCTTTGAGCTGGGTACTAGTGGTTTTTCCTGATGTGCCCAACTTGCCTTTCAGACTCCACAAGCCCCCAAAATGCACCCCCCAGTCTCCCCTGGTCCTCTCTTTAGAGAACTCTCTCCTTCCATAGACTTTCACGCTTTTACTTGCCTTTCACAGCTCTCCTTTCCCTTTCTCCTTCCTCCAGGAAGTCTGCCTGGGGCCTCAAGATGCTGCTGACTGTGGCTCCTCCAGAGACCACACAGAGTGGCTTCTCTGGGCTAGGGAATTGTCTGTGTAGATCAGGGGGTCTCAAGGTCAGTTGTCATTCATTTGCTCAGTTGTGTCCGACTCTGTGACTCCATGGACTGCAGCACACGAGGGTTCCCTGTCCTTCACCATCTCCCGGAGTTTGCTCAAATTCATATCCATTGACCTCAGGGTCAGGCACCAGCTCAGTTCCCCACCGTTCTCAATATTTTTGTGGCCCTGGAATGTCACCTGAGTTCTCCAAGCCTTAGTTTTCTCATCTCTGAAATGCCCTGCAGGGTTTTGTAGTGAGATATGATAACTTGTCATAATACTAAGGCACGTAGCCTACTGCCTGGCCCAACTCTTGCTGACTGGTCGGAAGAGAGACTTGGTTGGAAGGAGGATTCTCTGGCTGGGGGGTCGAGGGGAGGGGCAGGTATGGACTGGGCAGGACTGATCCTTCC
Source organism: Madoqua kirkii (assembly GCA_006408675.1). Lineage (NCBI taxonomy): Eukaryota > Metazoa > Chordata > Mammalia > Artiodactyla > Bovidae > Madoqua > Madoqua kirkii. The sequence continues at coordinate 67,160 of SJYC01023137.1, read as the reverse complement.
AAAGGGTTATTGGGTCCTCAGGGATCCCCTGGCCTTTAGGTCCTCTTCTTCATCTGCCTCTGGAAAACAGAAATCTTACAACCAGGAGACAGAGGTTGCTCTGAAGTGAGGTAGGGGGAGCAGAAGGGAGGGATGGGGTGGGGTGTGGGGAAGTTCTCCTGTCTCTGCGATGGACCCCTCTGAGAAGTAGGGGACAGTTTGTGAAGAGCAGACATCAGGGTGGGACGGTGGGGATGGCTCCAGTCTTGCATAAATACGGGCTCTTTAAAACTGCCAGGCAGAAGCTCGACTCAGGAGGACTAATTTAATGGAAAGTAATTAAAAACCGCTGGCTCAGTGGTAAAGAATCCACCTGCCAGGGCAGGAGATGCAGGAGGGGCAGGTTACATCCCTGGGTGGGGAAGATCCCCTGGAGGAGGAGATGGCAACCTATTGCAGTATTCTTGCCTGGGGAATCCCATGGACAGAGGAGCCTGGCGGGCTACAGTCCCTGGAGTGGAAAAACAATTAAAAACTCATTTTCACCCTGTCTTTCAGTCTCTGCCCCTTCACAGAACCCTTCCCGGCATCTGAGCCCCTCTCTCTCACCAAGCCCATTCAGAGCATCTGAAACCCCGACTCAGCACCCCCTGGCCCGCGTGGGCTCTCTCTTTCTCTCTCTGAACCCATCTCCACCCCCACCCCACCTCTCATCCTTCCATCTTGTCCCCAGAAGTGCCAGCCTTGCCTGGACTATGACACTGAAACCAGCAGCAAGGTCTTGCTTCTCCTCGTTGGAGATGCCACCCCACCCCTGCCTTCTCCCTCCACACTCGTGGGGCCCAGCCTGGGGGCAGCACTGGCTCAGCCAGTCCAGCCAGGCTGGGCACCTGGGCCTCTTGTGCAACCAGGCCTGTCATTACCCCCTCCTGGGCCAGCTGGGGAGGACAGGCACTGGTGTGGGCTGCCAGCCCGCAGGCAGAAGGGCTGCCCTCTCAACCAAAGGCTGGACTCCACTTCTGAGCCCAGAGCCCGTGGCTTTCTAGGGCCTGGGCTGGGCCCTCCAGACTCTTGTCAGGGCAGCCAGAAGAATCTCCGTGAACTAAGTGGGCCTTGATTTCCTGTTTTCACGGAGCCTCCCAGAGTCTCAGAGGGAGATGCTGTCGTCCTCCTTGCCTGGATGAGAAAATTGGTTGAGCAAGTTTGAATCTATTGCCCAGTATCACAGAATTAGTAGTGACAGAGCTGGGACTCAACCGAAGGAGGGTTGGGGTCGTCTTAGATGAGAGTTATGAAGACACCACATTCTGCTCCCTGATTCCGGAAGTACCAGCTGGGGACGCAGCCCTCCCAGCCAGCACTGGGTCTGCCCTGCTGAAATCTCCATCATTGCTAGAGCCATCAAGAGGTAGCCAGTGCACACCGGCTTGGGTCTGGACGTGAACACTCGTTTGCTGAAAGCGTCTAGGAGATCCTGCTTCCAGGACAATCCAGTGAGATGGCTCACAAGTGACTCAGTTACACAATCTTTATACTCACAGGGAATTAGGACGCCCCTTTGCAGATTATTTACTGAAACTTAAACAAATTTTTAACTTAATGACATTATCTGTGGTTAAAAAACAACAGGATCTTAACTTGTGTCCGTGGGCAGAGAAGTTAATGAACTCCTGCAAAAACAAGTCATTTAGAACCAGCTTTCGGCTGAGAGTGAAACTGCTTCTTTTTTCCTTCAAAAAAGCCATTTAGTTTTATACTGATCAAAACTTTATGTCTAGTAGGGGAAGAATAAACCTTTTTTTTTTTTTTTCTTGGCTGTGCTGCACAGCATGTGGGATCTTAGTTCCCTCACCAGGGATGGAAACTGCACCCCTTGCATTTGAAGCGTGGAGTCTTTAACCACTGGATCACTAGGGAAGTCCCAAGAATGATTTTAAGCTGACACTGACTTACTGGCTTTGGAGTTCCAGGTCCCAGAAGATGAGTGAAGGAGCTGAGACCTGGGTTTGCTCGACCCTCAGAGAGTCTTCTGGATGCCTGGCAGGGGTCTGGTGGACCCGCACAGACCAGGGGAGGGATAAAGAAGGTTCAGAAGGCAGCAGAGAGCCTTAGGATTGGATGAGACACTTTATCTGTCCCTTTCCCAGGGACACTCAGGGAGCTGGGTAGGAGCATTGTGTGCACACGCACGTGTGTGTGTGTGTGTGTGTGTGTGTGTGTGTGTGTGTGTTGTGATCTTGGCTGAGCCCCTGGGGACCCTAGTCTGAGAAGTCCTAGTGGAACCAGAGCTGAGGGGCTGTTGGTTTGGGACACGAACTTGGCTCTTTCCTACTCAAGCTTTTCAGCTCACAAAGCATTTTCATATCCTCATCTTATTTCACATCTGGGAGAGGTGCTAACGCCTTCAGTTTTCAAAGAAAGGTGGTGCTCAGAAGTGGGGCTGGCTTCTCCCGAGGTCACAGGGCTGGTGAGAGGTTATGGGCAGGGATGGGTGAGATGATCTGGTTGGGAAAGAGGGTTATCATAGATTAAAAAAACCAGGAAGATCCCCTTGAGAAATAAATAGGCACCCACTCCAGTATTCTTGCCTGGAAAATCCCATGGACAGAGGAGCCTGGTGGGCTACAGTGCATGGGGTCACAAAAGAGCTGGACACGACTTAGTGACTCAACAAGTGTTAAGACACAATTCTATTGGCATAAAATTAGTGTCTGTTGGGAGAAAGAAAAAGAAGTAAGTGCTAACCCTGCCCTCCCAGCCTCAAAAGCAAAAGTGATGAATGGCAGACACATTATTAAAGTGTCACAGTGAAAGGTTGTCTAAGCTGTTGGGAGGACCAGGCTTGGAGAGCCAGAGTGGGCGTAGCAGAAGCGTTCTGGCTTCGCTGGTGTTTTTCCTTTTCCTGGGAGGGACCCAGCCAGTGTCTCCTGGCATAAATGAAGCATCAATAAATATCTCTCCAGCTCCACTCATGTGCAGAGGGTTCATGGCTCCCCCAGGACAGGCTCCTGATCTCTTTCATACCTGGGCACCTCCAGCTCTGCCTGAGCTCCCCCGCAGAGCCCCCCTACCAACCCCTCCTCCTCACATCCCTCCTTCGCTGTGGGCTTGTCCTCTGCTTGGGGCTCTCCTGCAGCTGTCCACCCCTCTAGCTCTCAGCCCCTCCCCCACTTTGGATGTGCTTGGCTGAGCTGGGTAGGGAAGGACAGCTTCTTAGTCACGTCTGTTGGGCCACACATAGAAAGTTCTAGGGCCTGTGTGCTTCCCCACCCCCACTCCTGCTTCTCCAAGTGCCAGCTGACGGTGTCCCAGAACAAGAGCCGGAAGTTGGCAGGGGCTGTCGTGGGGTGAATGAAGGTCTGGCCATCTGGCCAATTCACTCCTGTAGGCAGAAACCTTACAGAAGGGCTGGGAAGACCGGCCTGCCCCATGTCGGGCAAGCTCTCCCCCTTCCCAGCCCTTTTGGGGCCTCAGTTTACCGGTCTGTGCAGAGGCAGTAAGAGTCTTTGCCCAGCTCACTGATGGGCAGGCTGTGATGAGGTCATCCCAGAGAAGCACTTATCATGCATCTCAGAGGGTAGTTATCTCTGTTGCTCAGTCCACAGCCTGTTTGTGTGCCGTTCCTCAAAGCCTTGTAAGGAAAACGCCAGGAAGGCGTGGTCCTGGCAGAAACCATCCCTGTTTGTGTTGCTGTGTGTGCTTGGGAGTGAGGGCAAGGGAGGGGAACCGGAATAATGCCTCCTGCCTTACTGAGCACCCAGTACGTGTCAAACCGGGCACTGAGCTCTGAGGTTGAATATCCTCAGGAGCCCCCAGCATTGTCCAGCCCCAGGCCTGATGCCCTGGGGCGGAGGCTGAGTGTCTAATCTGACCCAGACAGCGTTCTTTGAGCTTCCTGAAAGAGAACTTGCGTGACTTGGGTGGAAGCCTTCTGTGAGCTGTCTGAAGCGTGCTGATGGCCAGTGGAGCCCCCAGCCTTGTAGGGGAGACCAAAGTGTTTACAGTCAACCACAGTACAGGACTTCAGCTTCTCCATCAAGCTAGATGATCCCTGCCAGCCTGTGGTTCCACCAGCCATCAGCACGCTTCAGATAGCTCACAGAAGGCTTCCACCCAAATCACGCAAGCTCTCTTTCAGGAAGCTCAAGGAACACAGTCTGGATTGGATTATACACCCAGCTGCCCCAGGGCGTCAGGCATGGGGCTGGATGATGCTGGGGGCTCGGGGACTAATGGGAGCCCTGGCCCCTGGGATGAGCTCCCCAGCACGTGGGGAGCTCTGCAGCACGTGGGTCGCGTGGCATGCCCTTGATCCAGCCGAGATGAGCCCAGCCACTCTCTCTCACATCCATAATGGCTGCTTCCTTAGGTTCCCAAAGTCCTCTGCCCTGAATCAGGCCCTTCCTGGTCCTCTGCCCCTTTCATCTTCATTCTGAATCCAGAGACTCCCCTTTCCTTTTATTTATTCACTTATTTTTTTATGTGGACCATTTAAAATGGTCTTTGTTGAAATCACTACAATACTGCTTCTGTTTTATGTTTTGTTTTTTTGCCCCAGGAGTCATGTGGGGTCTTAGCTCCCTGACCAGGGATCAAACCAGCATCCCCTGTGTTGGGAGGCGAGGTCTTAACCACTGGACCACCGGAGAAGTCCCCGAGAGAGTCGCTTAGCCTACACCCACTGCTTCTGTACACAGCCCAGGGCTCCGGGGTGCCCGAGGCAGAGATTTCTGGCTCTTCTGCTCCGGCCCCTCCCCAACCTCCCCTGTCTCCGGTCGGACTGGATTCCTCTGAATCCGTTCTGGTTCCCAGAACTGGCTGCATTTCCCCACCTCAGGCACCTTTGTCCTTGCTGTCCCCTCTCTCTGTTCTCCTTCCCCTAGTCTGGCTGCCTTGCCCAACTCCAGGGGGACCCCTCGGTGGAGATTTCTGTCCTCAGAGGCTTCTGCTGCACAACCCAAGAATTCAGTGCCCCCTGAAGTTGAGCCAGGCAGCTCTCCCTCCCAATCAGGCCCTCTCCCTGGCAACCCCACCTCCAACTCCATCTGATTTAACCCTCCCCTTCGAAGTCTCGTGGGACTTTGCTCCCACTCTGGCTTTATCGGAGGACCGCTCTGTGTATCTTCACTAAGTAAACACCTGTTTGTTGGGCTGAAGTCCCCACAGTCTGACCCATGGCTTTCTCTTGCTGACTTCCCCCACCACCTAGTTCTGGCCAAGCCAACTTAGCTCCTGCAGCAACTGGCTGAAACTTCTGATCCTGGGGGTCCAGGGGTGGGGTGGAGCAGGCTTCCTTCTCTCTTTGGCCAAAAAGGTATCTCCTCCAACACCCATCCTCCACTGAGTTGGGAAGCCAGGTGATGGTGGTGAGAGAGGAGGGCAGGTGAGTGACCCAGGAGTCCGCCTCCCCCACTACCCCAGCCCCTTGCTCCTTAAAACTGACCTCACCAGGCCAATGTACAGATCTCAGGTGAGGATGGTGGCTGGTGAGACTCTTAGCTATTAATAATTATCAGGCCAGTGATGAAGCTGATACAAAATCTGCCAACAGAAATCAAGGTGGGGCTGCTCTTTGCCATTTCCAGGACTCTATCCTCAGACCCTCTCCCTGAAGGTGGTCACACAGTCCCCCACTCCCACCCCGGCCATCCATCGAAGCCTGGAATGAGGGAGCCCTGGGATGTGGAGATCCTTCTCTTCAGGTCCCCAAACCCGGCTGGGCCTGACTCCTCCTCCAGCCCTTCAGGGATGTCCAGGTGCTTGGAGGCTGTGATTCAGTGTCTGTCTCCTGGGTGACCTCAGCGGGGGCCTGGGGGCAGGGGGAAAGGGCAGTTTCCTCTGAGACTGGATCGTGACTCAGGGGCCCAGGGCTGGGGCCTGAAAGTCCCTTTGTTGGCAGGCTCAGGAATCTAGAGGAACTGGTCAGGGGGCGGCTCCAGGGACCGAAATCCCTCCCTCGGCCCCCGCCCCTCCCGCGGAGCACCATATAACCGCTCCAGTTTTGATCCCGCGAGCTTGTGGCAGCTGTTGGCAGGAAGGGAACTGGTCCGGTCACACTCGCTGGGTTTGTGCCTCTGACTCTCTCGGGAGAGACGCCTGAAGCGGCTCCGACTGGCTTTGCCCCCGGACTCCCTGCCGGTGTAAGGCTTTGCTGCGAAGTAGCCGTCCGCGGCTCTTGGACTCCTACAGCCTCCAGAGGCAGATCCTCAGCGCCTTTACAGGTCCTAGACGCGCCCCGCCTCCTCGCCGACGCTGAGCCATGGCTTCCATGGGGCTGCAGGTGATGGGCATCGCGCTGGCCGTGCTGGGCTGGCTGGGCGCCATCCTGAGCTGCGCGCTGCCCATGTGGCGGGTGACGGCCTTCATCGGCAGCAACATCGTCACGTCGCAGACCATCTGGGAGGGCCTGTGGATGAACTGCGTGGTGCAGAGCACCGGCCAGATGCAGTGCAAGGTGTACGACTCGCTGCTGGCGCTGCCGCAGGACCTGCAGGCGGCCCGCGCCCTCATCGTCATCTGTATCATCCTGGCCGTGTTTGGCGTGCTGTTGTCGGTGGTGGGCGGCAAGTGCACCAACTGCGTGGATGATGAGAGCTCCAAGGCCAAGATCATGATCGTGGCCGGCGTGGTGTTCCTGCTGGCCGGCCTGCTGGTGATGGTGCCCGTGTCCTGGACGGCTAACAACGTCATTCGCGACTTCTACAACCCCCTGGTAGCCTCTGGCCAGAAGCGGGAGATGGGGGCCTCGCTTTACGTGGGCTGGGCCGCCGCTGGCTTGCTGCTGCTTGGGGGAGGGCTGCTCTGCTTCAACTGCCCGCCCCGCAACGACAAGCCCTACTCCGCTAAGTACTCCGCCGCCCGCTCCGCCCCAGCCAGCAACTACGTCTAAGACACTACTGTTGACTCTAAAATTTTTTTTCCTTTCGTCTTTGTTTCTCCCTGGACTGAGCTCACTACAATCTGTGACCCTAGGCGGATGGCCCGGCCATGGGCAGCAGGGGACCGGGTCAGCAGCCCCCAGAGCCTCCTGGCCCTCTCAGACACTTTCTCAAAGCCACCTCCAACACCAGCAAGGAGGAATGGAAAGAGACTCCTGGGCCACCCTCCTCTGAAAGGCTGTGGATACAGGGGGCTGGCTCCTGCTGGCCAGGACAGTTCAGCCTTGACTTTGCTTGGGCTCTGCCTCTGAGTGGGTGCTCAGTGGACCATGGGGCCCGCGTTGACCACCGTCCCCCTTCTTCGATCCTCCTTGCTCCCCTCTGCCAGCATTCTCTGGCTGGGCCAGTGAGCACTTAGGCTGGGTCTTGCCCATGGAAACCTGGGCCCATGAGAATGGCCGCCTTGCTCACCTACCGGCCCTTGGAGCTTAGTTGCACAGAGTGGACGGACAGGTTTAGAGGGGAGGGGTGGAGGTGCTGCAAACTGGTTTGGGTAGTGGTGGGGGAGGAGGCCACAGAGGTGGCCCAAGTTGCCTGCACCCCTTCCGGCCCCTGACCCTGGCCCCCGGCCTCTTGACCCTGGCCACCCCTGGATTGTCCGCCCCTCCCAAGGTCATTGGCAGTCTGGAGAGGGCAGGGGGAACACTCTTTCTCTGGCCCTTATCCCAGGAAGTCCTGGGGCTTTCCCCTGCCTCCTACGTGGTTTCTGTTTTGTAATTTAAGCTATTTGTCACGGTAATTGCTATTATTTTCTACAATAAATGGGACCTGTGCACAGGAATTCTCTGTATTGATCTGATTTCAGTTGTGGACATGGGGCGGAGGGGCGGGGTTGGAGGCCTGGGCAGGGGGTTGGTAAGGAGCAGGACTGCCATGGAGTGGCTGGGATGGGAAGATTTAACAAAACTGATACTGGGGAACTGTGAGGCATCAAAACTGGCCCTGACCTTTGTAGCCACCTTGCTCAAGCCCTCTGTTTGTCAGTGTAAAGCCCAGGATCCTCGTGAAGTGCTGCGGACCCTAGAAGGGAAGACAGATGAGAACAGCCAGCCCTGGGGGTGGGCCACTTGCCCTCTCCCACTTTTGTTCCAGGTTTGTCTGGGCAGATCCTTTCTCCCAGCCTGTGCTCAGGCTGTCCCTGCCCTCAGCCTGGAAACTGCGTGGATGATGAGAGCTCCAAGGCCAAGATCATGATCGTGGCCGGCGTGGTGTTCTGCTGGCCGGCCTGCTGGTGATGGTGCCCGTGTCCTGGACGGCTAACAACGTCATTCGCGACTTCTACAACCCCCTGGTAGCCTCTGGCCAGAAGCGGGAGATGGGGGCCTCGCTTTACGTGGGCTGGGCCGCCGCTGGCTTGCTGCTGCTTGGGGGAGGGCTGCTCTGCTTCAACTGCCCGCCCCGCAACGACAAGCCCTACTCCGCTAAGTACTCCGCCGCCCGCTCCGCCCCAGCCAGCAACTACGTCTAAGACACTACTGTTGACTCTAAAATTTTTTTTCCTTTCGTCTTTGTTTCTCCCTGGACTGAGCTCACTACAATCTGTGACCCTAGGCGGATGGCCCGGCCATGGGCAGCAGGGGACCGGGTCAGCAGCCCCCAGAGCCTCCTGGCCCTCTCAGACACTTTCTCAAAGCCACCTCCAACACCAGCAAGGAGGAATGGAAAGAGACTCCTGGGCCACCCTCCTCTGAAAGGCTGTGGATACAGGGGGCTGGCTCCTGCTGGCCAGGACAGTTCAGCCTTGACTTTGCTTGGGCTCTGCCTCTGAGTGGGTGCTCAGTGGACCATGGGGCCCGCGTTGACCACCGTCCCCCTTCTTCGATCCTCCTTGCTCCCCTCTGCCAGCATTCTCTGGCTGGGCCAGTGAGCACTTAGGCTGGGTCTTGCCCATGGAAACCTGGGCCCATGAGAATGGCCGCCTTGCTCACCTACCGGCCCTTGGAGCTTAGTTGCACAGAGTGGACGGACAGGTTTAGAGGGGAGGGGTGGAGGTGCTGCAAACTGGTTTGGGTAGTGGTGGGGGAGGAGGCCACAGAGGTGGCCCAAGTTGCCTGCACCCCTTCCGGCCCCTGACCCTGGCCCCCGGCCTCTTGACCCTGGCCACCCCTGGATTGTCCGCCCCTCCCAAGGTCATTGGCAGTCTGGAGAGGGCAGGGGGAACACTCTTTCTCTGGCCCTTATCCCAGGAAGTCCTGGGGCTTTCCCCTGCCTCCTACGTGGTTTCTGTTTTGTAATTAAGCTATTTGTCACGGTAATTGCTATTATTTTCTACAATAAATGGGACCTGTGCACAGGAATTCTCTGTATTGATCTGATTTCAGTTGTGGACATGGGGCGGAGGGGCGGGGTTGGAGGCCTGGGCAGGGGGTTGGTAAGGAGCAGGACTGCCATGGAGTGGCTGGGATGGGAAGATTTAACAAAACTGATACTGGGGAACTGTGAGGCATCAAAACTGGCCCTGACCTTTGTAGCCACCTTGCTCAAGCCCTCTGTTTGTCAGTGTAAAGCCCAGGATCCTCGTGAAGTGCTGCGGACCCTAGAAGGGAAGACAGATGAGAACAGCCAGCCCTGGGGGTGGGCCACTTGCCCTCTCCCACTTTTGTTCCAGGTTTGTCTGGGCAGATCCTTTCTCCCAGCCTGTGCTCAGGCTGTCCCTGCCCTCAGCCTGGAATGTCTTTTTTCCCTTCTCCACCCTCTGAACCCTGTTAGTCCTGAAGGCCCAGCTCCGCACCTCCTCCTCCATGAAGCCTTCCTGTGGCTCCTGTATAGAGGAGTTATCATCAGCCCTGGGCACATCCCCACCAGTGCTGGTGCTGACTAGTCACCCAGGCCCTTTCACCTGCCCAGCTCTGGGGCAGCCTCCAAGCTACGCCCTGAGATCTTCCACTCTGCATTCCGATCCCTTTAGAGATGAGGAAATCGAACCCAGGACACATGAAAGTGTTTGGCCAGATGTGTGAGCAGGGGTTCCTGGTCTGTGGGTTAGAGGGAAGGGGCTCTACACGCTGAGAGGAGTCACGGAATCACACCTGTGGCCCTGGCGTGCCAAGGTCCAGTGACAGCCAGGGGTGGGGCCCTCTTTGTCCTGTTTCTTCTCTTTCTTCCACTGGGACAGACGTCACTCTGGCGGAGGGTGAGAAAAACCACAGCGATGCCCACTTTGGGTCTCATTTAATAGGCACAGCTCTCCTGGGGGCAGGGGTGACTCACTGGCTTCATTTTACAGGCAAAGCAGAGGCTGAGGGCACAGGAGGGTCGAGGCCAGCTGGGGGCTAGGCACCAGGCCTCCCTCCCTCAGCCTGGGCTGCCGCCTGCTTCCGGTACAGGTAGATGATGCCGGAGATGAAGCCGTCGCTGTCGGAGGTGCCAGGCCCCACCTCGAGCTCGGAGGTGGCCAGTTCCCACCGGTCTACAGTCCGGGCCTCCAGGCGTTCCCATACCCTGGCCTGCTCCAGCCTGTCCAGGGTGGCCTCCAGCGCCTCTTTGTAACGCAGGTTGGATGGGTTGGTCCTGGTGGTCAGACACACCAGCCCACCTGGGGAGGGGCGGGAGAGGAGCAGGTGAGTTGGGGGAGGGCAGGAGCCAGGGACAGGGAAGTTGGTTTCCTTCCCACTCACATCCTCACAGGCGGAAGTCCTCCTAGCTTTGAATCCAGGCCAGCTGTTTCCCATCTCCAAGCCTCTGGGGCTCACTGACCCCTCCCCCAGGCATACTTTCTGCTCCCCTAGCTTGATGGCCTCCTATGTACCCTTCAAGGCTCAAGCATCCTTTCCACTGGGACTTCTTGGCTGAATCCCCTTGACAGAGGGGGCTACCTTCTCACTGCTCATCCAGTCTGTCTGCTGGAGGGTATGGTTGTGTCTGAACGCTCATGGTCTTTGGACCTAGAGCAAGTCCCTTCACCTCTTGGCGCCTCAGTTTCCCAGCTTGCAAAGCAACAAAGGTTACCCTGTCTCACAGGAAGGCCAGCACACTCAATAAGCAGTGGCTGAATGAATGAGTGACCTCGTCCCTCCAGGTCTTCTCTAGGCACCTACTGTATGCCCAGCACGGGCTCAGATATACTCAGGAGAGACAGGGGTCTGGAAGGCTTCCTGGAGGAGGAGGTAAGGAGAAGCAGGGTGCTACTGGTGGAGAGGGAGCTTTGTAGAGGAAAGGCTCTGAAGCAGGAGAGCCTGTGACCTGTGGGCAGGCAGACTGGCCAGCTAAGGGGTCTGGCAAGCCCATGCTGGGCGAGGTGGCCTGGTTTCCTTACTGATTCAGGTGATGGAAGTTTCCTTCCCCCTGAGCCTCTGTGGTTCCCTGAGGGTAAGCCTGCCCGGACATGCCCTGATTTAACCACAGCCCCTGCTGGGCCCTGTGGGCAGTGAAGCAGGCAGGAGTAGATGAGGTTTTCCTGGGAAGGGGCACCTTCGGGCTTCCAGATCCTGTGCTTTAGCCGGGTCTGAACCATAGAATCTTCATACTTCATCACTCTCCTTTCTGCCTGGGACTTTGCTTAGACTGTGCACCTGTGTGTCAACACCTCCCCCCCCACCACCGCCATGCCAGAAGTGGGAGATGCCTCTCTTCCCTGAATTCTCGGAGGAATGAACACCCACATTCCTGGGGCCCACCTCCAGCCTGGTCTTTTTCCCCTGGCCCCTTCCCAGGGAGTGTGGGGTGTGTGTGTACTTTCTCCCCAGTCCAGAGGCTCCCACGGGGTAAGGCACACAGTAGGAACACAGTAGCTACAATCCCCACTCGCACACCAGCCCTGTGTGTGGAGTTTATAGAAAAGTGCTTATATCTATCAGCTCCATTTCACAGATACGAAAACTGAGGCCTCGAAAGTGAAAGAGACTCCTCTAATGGCTGGACCTGAGTTAGTGGGGAAGCTGAAAGATGAGGGAACTGAACTGAGCCCCTACTATGTGCCAGGATTGAAATACAGGTCTTATAGACACCGAGTGAGCAAGTGAAAGTCATTCAGTTGTGTCTAGCTCATTGCGATTCCATGGACTATAGCCTGCCAGGCTCCTCTGTCTGTGGAATTCTCCAAGCAAGAATACTGGAGTAGGTAGTTAGTTATTGCCTCCTCCAGGGGATCTTCCTGACCCAGGGATCAAACTCAGTCTCCCACATCGCAGGCAGATTCTTTACTGTCTGAGCCACCAGGGAAGCCCTGATAGACACTACTTCACCCAATTCTCACTGCAGCGCTTGTGGGGAAGGGACTGTAGCACTCTGCTTATTGGGGAGGATCAGTTCAGTTCAGTCGCTCAGTCATGTCCAACTCTTTGCAACCCCATGAATTGCAGCATGCCAGGCCTCCCTGTTCATTACCATCTCTCGGAGTTCACTCAGCCTCACATCCATCAAGTCCGTGATGCCATCCAGCCATCTCATCCTCAGTTGCCCCCTTCTCCTCCTACCCCCAATCCCTCCCAGCATCAGAGTCTTTTCCAATGAGTCAACTCTTCGCATGAGGTGGCCAAAGTACTGGAGTTTCAGATTTAGCATCATTCCTTCCAAAGAAACCCCAGGGTTGATCTCTTTCAGAATGGACTGGTTGGATCTCCTTGCAGTCCAAGGGACTCTCAAGAGTCTTCTCCAACACCACAGTTCAAAAGCATCAATTCTTCGGCGCTCAACCTTCTTCACAGTCTAACTCTCACATCCATACATGACCACAGGAAACACCATAGCCTTGACTAGATGGACCTTAGTCGGCAAAGTAATGTCTCTGCTTTTGAATATACTATCTAGGTTGGTCATAACTTTTCTTCCAAGCAGTAAGCGTTTTCTAATTTCTTGGCTGCAGTCACCATCTGCAGTGATTGTGGCGCCCCCCCAAAATAAAGTCTGATACTATTTCCACCCAGGGTTGATCTCTTTCAGAATGGACTGGTTGGATCTCCTTGCAGTCCAAGGGACTCTCAAGAGTCTTCTCCAACACCACAGTTCAAAAGCATCAATTCTTCGGCGCTCAACCTTCTTCACAGTCTAACTCTCACATCCATACATGACCACAGGAAACACCATAGCCTTGACTAGATGGACCTTAGTCGGCAAAGTAATGTCTCTGCTTTTGAATATACTATCTAGGTTGGTCATAACTTTTCTTCCAAGGAGTAAGCGTCTTCTAATTTCATGGCTGCAGTCACCATCTGCAGTGATTGTGGAGCCCCCCCAAAATAAAGTCTGACACTGTTTCCACTGTTTCCCCATCTATTTCCCATAAGATGATGGGACCGGATACAGAGGCCAAAAAGGAGTGGAGCTGTTTCCGGTTTCCCAATGGCTCAGAGGCAAGCTGACCACCTGGGTCTGTTGATGGTGGCAGCTGAGGCCGAGCCTGGTCTGGAGGCTGGTGGCTGAGATGCTAGGCTGTGTGACCCCAGGCACAACCGCAGCCCACACCTCGCTTGGCCTTAAGGGTTCTGAGGCTTGTGGAGAAGGGAAGGTGTGCTGGGTGTGGTTGGATGGGCTGCTTCTCACCTGGCTTGGTAACTCGCAGGAGCTCAGGTATCGCGCTGCAGGGCACCTGGCCGTCACTGAGGGCACCCACCATCAGCACCGCGTCAAAGGTCCCTGTGTGGGCGTGCGGATATGGTGTGGTGGTTTGGCTTCAGTGTGGCCTCAGACCACCCTGGAGGATGGTGTTCATGGTGGGGACTGGGGAGGGACCAGGCCTGCCACTGGGGTCTGCAGGACCATGATCCCTTGGGCCACATGGCAGCTGTGGCTCAGTCCTGGACTGAGATAAGGTCATGGGGTGGAGGTTTCAGAGGATGCATCTCAATGAGAGATTGTCCCTCAATGAGAGATTGAGGGGCTCGGTGTGGGAGGGTACTTTGGGAGGGCTAGGCAAGGGGGATGGCATCTTGGCAAAAAGAAGGGGCTCTGTTAGCTGTCAGGTGGGCTAGGTCAGAGGGTGGGCCTTGGGCTGTCAAGGGGGAAGGGGAAGTACCTTCAGCGCTGGGTAGTGGCTCCTGGCCCAGGGTGCAGAGGCTGAGGCACTGGTAGAGGCCACGGGCCCGGGCCTGATCCAACATCCCTGGGCTTCCATCCACCCCATGCAGCTGGCAGAAGCCCCGAGCCTGCAGCTGGGATGGGGGACCCACTCACAGTTCACACCTGCCACCTCCCAGCTGGGTCCCCACACCTTGGGGAGGACAGTGGGCCCCACAGTGGATGTGGCCCCAGTGTCTGGAACAGTGAGTCTGAGCAGGCAAGTGGGGATCTGGGGCTGAGGTAGTAGGAATTTAGAGCAAGTAGGGGCTGATGGGAGGGAAGGGGGTCTGGGGTGGCCTTACCTCTGCAGCCACAAGGCCAGTACCACAGGCCACATCCAGGATCAGGGCAGCGTGGTGTGGATCCGGAAGGGCTTGGGTGAGGCAGTCAACTGCGAGGTGCGGAGCGCGGTACTGCAGGGCAGCCACATCCTGGGGACAGAAAGCTGAGGCAACCACCACCCCATGCTCCAGCGTTTAGGGACCCTTCTTGTGGGGCAGAGTCAGCTATATCTGTGTGCTGGGGGCCCAGCATCTGGTGGAACCACAGTGAGGGGAGACGCAGTTGCAAGGTGCTTTTCTCTGCCAACAGGCCTTTTCAGTGGCCCTTGGCATCACTGTCTGCTTAGTTCATTGTGATCGCTCATGGCACCTCTTCCAGGCAGCTCCTCTGCCTGGACTCCTGTACCTGGGTGAGGAGGTCTTGGCTCCTGGTCTCTAGGGGCTGCCAATCTGGAAGAGGATCAGAGGGCAGAGCCACTGTGGTTGAGATGAAGAGGAGGCGGATGAAGAGCAGACAGGACTGGAGGTTGCACCCAAATCTTACTTCACTCTCATATTCATCTCCCTGGGATGATGCTAGGCTTACTATTCCGGCTTTACAGACAGAAAAACAGGCCAGGTGAGCGGGGGAGAGCAGAGGTGAGGACATGGCCGATTTACCTGGTCATAATTCGGAGCCCATTGGTCATAGAAGTGAAGCTTGTGGGCCAGGTCAGTGATGCCATGCGAAGCCCCAACCAGCGCACGCACCTCAGGCAGGCTCCTGCCCTCCGCCATCCTGCTGTGGGGACATGGCCCACCTCAAGCTCTAACCCCCTCCCACCCTCGTGCGGAGCAGAGGAGGCTGTCAGGACGCGGCCTCTGCCCAGGGAACAATGCAATCCCATTTCACAGGAAGGAACACTGAGCACAGAGAGGGCGAGGCTGGACACCTCGGGGCCAGGGTTGCGGGAGGGGTGTTTCCCGCAGTGGAGGCCAAGGAGGGGACCTGCCCTCGTCTCCCAATCGGCCTCGGTGAGAAGGATTCCAGGGTAGAAGGGCCCTTAAGACGTATGTGGTCAGAACTCACCGCCAATCTGACCCGCCAGGGAGGTGGGTGGGCTCCGGAACCCTGGGCGGGGCCTGTACTGCGAGCCTGGCCCCGTCCCCATCTCCCTCAATGATTGGTTTTCCGCTAAGGGAAAATGCCCAATCAGAGCAAAGTGCTGGCAAAACGTCCCTCCACCACCAGCCAATGAGTTCAAAGTTCTTGGGAGCGCCTTCAGCCTGAAAAGATCCCAGAATCTTCGCAGACGCTATCCCGGTGGAGGTGTATTCTTTTTCCTCCCGGCTCCTGATGTCCTTTATGCTTCCCCAAAGCATCAGCTTTTAGGCAGTAGGAGCCTTAGAATTCCGGCGGGACAATGAGGGACGTAGGATCAGCCTTCATTTTTAGAACAGTCACCAAGATCCATGCGAGGCTGTCCAGTAGAACTGACGACGGCATTGTTTTATAATACACGCTGTTCAAACGGCTGTTGAGCACTTGAAATGTGTCTAGTGCTGCTGAAACCAAACAGCTCAGACTGGGACTCGAACCCAATTGTGCTTCATATGGGACATGAACCCACAATCTCTGGCTATGGAGCAGGCTCCAAGCACCAGAGAAGAGTGGGTCTGTAGATGGAGGAATCTGGGCCCTAGATTGTGTGGGGCACTGTCATTGAAATGTGTCTAGTGCTGCTGAAACCAAACAGCTCAGACTGGGACTCGAACCCAATTGTGCTTCATATGGGACATGAACCCACAATCTCTGGCTATGGAGCAGGCTCCAAGCACCAGAGAAGAGTGGGTCTGTAGATGGAGGAATCTGGGCCCTAGATTGTGTGGGGCACTGTCCTCTCTACCAACCTGCATTGCGTTGTAACATGAACAAAAAATAAACTTTCATATTGTTAAGCCACTGAGATTTTAGAATTTGTCTACTACAGTAACTATTTTATGTGTTATATATATATATATATATATATATATATATATATGTATGTATGTATGAAAGAAATGACAACCCACTCCAGTATTCTTGCCTGGAAATCCCATTGACAGAGGAGCCTGGCAAGCTACAGTCCAAGGGGTCACAGGAGTTGGACACGACTTAGTAACTAAACAACAACAATGATATACATAGGCTCTTTTTCATATTCTTTTTCATGATAGTTCACCAAAGGATATTGAATATAGTTCCCTGTGCTATATAGTAAGAACTTGTTGTTTATCCATTCTATAGATGATAGATTGCATCTGCAAATCCCAACCTCTTCCTTGGCAACCACAAGTCTTTTCTGTATGTCTATTTCTGCTTTGTAGATAAGTTCATTGATGTCATATTTTAGATTCCACATACAAGTGATATCCTATGGTATTTGCCTTTATGATGCTAAAGCTGAAACTCCAGTACTTTGGCCACTTCATCTGAAGAGTTGACTCGCTGGAAAAGACTCTGATGCTGGGAGGGATTGGGGGCAGGGGGAGAAGGGGACGACCGAGGATGAGATGGCTGGATGGCATCACGGACTCGATGGACGTGAGTCTGAGTGAACTCTGGGAGTTGGTGATGGACAGGGAGGCCTGGCATGCTGTGATTCATGGGGTCGCAAAGAGTCGGACACGACTGAGCGTCTGAATGAATTGAATGAAACAGGAGGGCAAGGGGGCAGGGCACAACTTTTAAAAGGATGACATAGCTATCGAGGGTATGACAAACTGGTTAGAACCCACTAGGTCCAAGATGGCAGAAGATTCAACTTCCAGCAGACCTTGAGCCTCATTACATGCTCATTGTAATTCAGTGTTGTTGTTCAGTTGCGTCCGACTCTTTGTGACCCCGTGGACTGCAGCACATCAGGCTTTCCTCTCCTTCACCATCTCCCGGAGTTTGCTCAAACTCATGTCCATTGAGTCGGTGATGCCATCCAACCATCTCATCCTCAAACCTAGTCATGCCTTTCAGGAGACATGAATCCAGCTGTGCTTCAGATGGGACATGAACCCACAATGAACTGTATAATTCATTATGTATGTGTGAAGTAGCTCAGTCGTGTCCAGCTCTTTGCAAGCCTGTGGATGGTAGCCTACCAGGCTCCTCCATCCATGGGATTCTCTAGCCAAGAATACTGGAGTGGGTTGCCATTTCCTTCTCCAGGGGATCTTCCCAAGCCAAGGATCGAACCTGAGTCTCCTGCATTGTAGGCAGATGCTTTAGCCACTAGCATAGACTATATGACACACCCATCAATGAGATGAAAGGTCTGAGGCTGACCATAAAAGGCCAAAAATGGACAGTGGCCCGATTCCTGGAAATCTCCTCCCCTTATCCAAAATAGTTGGAATACTCTTCCCACTCATTAGCCTATGAAGTTACCTAGCCCATAAAAACTAACCACCCCCTGCATCAGGGCCTCTTGCCTTCTGAAATGGCCAACACTCTATGGAGTGTGTTTCTTTCTAAATTTGTTAATTTTTTTTTTTGGAATAGTGCTTAGTTGTGTTTAATTTGATTTGAAACAGTTTTGTTAGACTGTGACAGCTGCTGTATCAGTGTGCATTAAAAAACATCAAAATTGGTGAATTGTTGTATAGCCATTTTAATATTGAAGATGGAAGAAAAAAGTCATGTTTTCTTCATATAATGCTTTATTATTTCAAGAAAGGTAAAAATACAATTGAAATGCAAAAAAAAAAAAAGATTTATGCAGTGTATGGAGAAGATGTGACCGATCAAATGTGTCAAAAGTGATTGTGAAATTTCATGTTAGAGACTTTTTTGCTGGGTGATGTTCCACAGTCAGGTAGACTGTTTAAGTTAATAGCAATCAATTGAGATGAGAACAATCAACATTATACCATGCGGGAGATAGCCAACATACTCAAAATATCCAAATTAAGCTTTGAAAATCATTTGTGCCAGCTTGGTTATGTTAATCATTTTGATGTTTGGGTTCACATAACTTACTTGAAAAATACTTTCTTGACCATATTTCCACAGGTGATTCTCCACTGAAATGTAATGAAAACCTTCTGTTTTTAAAGCAAATTATGATGGGCAATGAAAAGTGGATACTGTATAATAATGCGGATGAAGATATTGTGGGGCAAGTGAAATGAACCACCACCAACCATACCAAAGTCTAGTCTTCAGTCAAAGAAGGGATGTTGTATATATGTTGGGACTGAAAGGGAGCTCCTTCTGGAAAAATCAAGTGATTACTTTCAACAAGTACTGCCCTCAGACCGACTGAAAGCAGCACTCAGTGAAAAACATCCAGAATTAGTCAATAGAAAACACATAATCTTCCATTAGGATAAGGCAAGAACACATGTTTCTTTGATGACCAGGCAAAAACTGTTACATTTTGGCTGTTAAGTTCTGATTCATCTGCTGTATTTGCCAAACGTTGCACCTTTGGATGTCCATTTATTTTAGTCTTTACAAAATTATCTGAAAAAAAATTTTTAATCGTTATTGAATTTTTTACAATATTGTTTCTGTTTTATGTTGTTTTGTTTTGGGGTTTTTTTGGTCATGAGACATGTAGGATCTTGGCTCCTCAGCCAGGGATCAAACCCGAAGCCCCTACACTGGAAGGCAAAGTCTTAACCACTGGACCACCAGGGAAGTCCCTACAAAATTCAATTCCCTGGAAGACTGTAAGAGGTACCTGGAACAGCTGTTTTTTTTTAAGTTTTGGGAAGATGAAATCATTAAGTTGCCTGAAAAATGGCAGAAGGTAGTGGAACAAAATGGTGAATACATTGTTCAATAAAGCTCTTGCTGAAAACAAAAAATATGTCATTTATTTTTATTTAAAAAACAGAAGGACTTTTGGGTCAGCTCAATAAATTCACTTCTTACCTATCACTTTGTCTCTCCCTGAATTCTTTCTGCAATTAGACATAAAGAACCTGAGCTTTATTAGGTCCTGAGACCAGGAGTGTGAACTTAACTAAGAGACAATGGTTTCTGGCTGAGTTTGAGTCCTGGGATGTGGGTTTAAACCCCAATCTGAGGTGCATGGTTTTATTAAGACTCAGAAAGAAACTTTGGGACTGCGCTGGTGGTCCAGTGGTTAAGACATCATGCTTCCACAGCAGGGACACAGATTTGATCTCTGGCTGGGAAACTAAGATCTCACATGCCTCTTGGTGAGAGGCTTGGTGAAGAAACTTTGACCTTCCCCCTAACTGCCTAAAATATTTAGATAGCGCTATGGCCATAGATATCTGCAAAGAATGTGAGCTAGGTGTGGTGGGGGGAAATTCCAGGAAGGGCCTAGAGATCATAGTCCTCTCTCTGCCCCATTATCTCTGCTTGTCCCAGCAAACCTTTGTTTACCAAACATGTACTTTTCTGGCCTTCTTCCTTTTTTCTTAACGTTAATTTATTTGGCTGTGTTGGGTCTTTGCAGCACTTGGGATCTTTACATAGCACACTCTTTTTGTAGATCTTTCTGTTGGGTGCACAGGCTGTCCAGTTGTCGCTCATAGGCTTAATTGCTCCTCAGCATGGGGGATCTTCCTTTCCCAACCAGGGATGAACCTGAGTCCTCTGCATTGGGAAGCGGATTCTTAATCACTGGACCACCAAGAAAGTCCTGCATTTTTCCTTTTTGACATTCCAGACCCCTACCCCAACATTCTCCTTATCTTTAGCCGACGATGGTATTTGAAGCGTTTTGTTGAGTTACTCCGTTTTCCCGGGGTCTCTTCCATGTATATTGTTATTAGTTGATCAGTCATGTCTGACTCTTTGCTACCTCATGGACTGTAGCCCGCCAGCCTCTCTCCATGGGATTTCCCAGGCAAGAAAACTGGAGTGGGTTGCCATTTCCTTCTCTAGGGGATCCTTCCCACCCAGGAATCGAACTCACATCTCCTGCACTGGGAGGCAGATTCTTTAGCACTGGAGCCACCAATATATGTTATTAAACTTCTGTTTGACTTTCTCTTGTTAATCTCATGTCAATTTACATCTTAGGTCAGCCAGGAGAACCTAGAAGGGTAGAGGAAAACTTCTTCCTCCCCTGAAAGAGTTCCCCTGCTGAGTTTATGATTAACCTGTATCCAAAATGTTGTTCTCTTTCTTGTCTCACACCCGCTCCCCTCAGGACTGAGGAGTACCAAAGAAAAGGGGATAATGAAACCCTTCTGAGTACAAAAGCCTCTCTGTGTTGCCAGGTTCCTGTTTATAGAAAATGGCTTTAGTCTCCTAGGCCTGCCCTGAGTGCCAAAGAGCAGGCACAAGCATTACTAACTAGGGAAGTGAGGAGACGTGAAACAAAGGAAAAGCAGTTAAGCGAGAAAATAATGACAATAATTCAGCTATAAAACAGAGTCCCAGTTCCTCTTTAAGGGACATACCTAATCATCTGACACGTATCTGGGAGCTGTTCTGCAGGAACTAAGGCCCCCACCCAGGTGGAGGATGGTGACTCCATGCTGAGACCAAAAGGTAGATTGCAGATTGGTCAGATGGAAACCGGGAGGTTGAGGATGGAGCTTGATGACATTCCCGGAACACCACCTCACCAACCAATCAGAAGAAAGTCATGCAGTCTGCAGCCCTCTCCCCAAGTGTTGCCTTTAAGGACCCTTCCCTGAAAGCTGTCAAAGAGTCTGGGTCTTTTGAGCACAAGCTGCCCATTCTTGGTGGGCTCTACAATAAATGCTATACTTTCCTTCCCCACAACCCTGTGTCAGTACCTTGACTTTGCTTCATGTGGGCCAGCAAAGCCACGTTTGGTTTGGTAACACCCTGACACCAGTCTTCCCTGGGGGCTCAGTCGGTAAAGAGGCTGCCCCCAATGCGAAGACCCTGCTTCAATCCCTGAGTCAGAAAGATCCCCTGGAGAAGGAAATGCAACCCACTTCAATATTCTTGCCTGGAGAATTCCACAGACAAAGGAGCCTGGTGGGCTACAGTCCGTGGGGTCACAAAGAGTCGGACACGACTGAGCGACTGACACCAGCCAAGATCCCAGCCCCGACCTATCTTAGCCTAGAGCTGCACCAAGAACATGAGAACCTGCTGCAGATAACAGACCCCTGAGTGGCTCAGCTGCTAAAGAATCTGCCTGCAATGTGGGCGACCTGGGTTCGATCCCTGGGTTGGGAAGATCCCCTGGAAAAGGGTACAGCTACTCGCTCTAGTATTCTGGCCTGGAGAATCCCACGGACTACAGTCCATGAGGTCGCAAAGAATTGGACACAACTGAGCAACTTCCACTTCCCTTCCCTTCACTTGTGGTACCTGTGGCTTCAACAGAGGGACTTACAGGTCTCAGACAGGAAGCACGGTCTGGGGCTCAGTCACACCATCAGGGACCCTGGCTTTTGTTCCCTTCTCTCTCCGCCTCATTTTGTATGGAGGCCTTTGTCCTCATGTCTGTGGCAGCGACTATACCTCCCAATAGGACAAAGGGGAAAGGGCACAGAGCCAGGCCAGCTTAGTTTATTCTGTCACCAAAGCTTTATTAGAAGCCCCACCCCATGACTTCTGCATCTTCCTATTGGCCAGAATGGGTCACATGACCACCCCTGAATCATCACTGAGTCAAGGGGAGGTGGGGTGGAGATGGCTAGCTCAATCAGCTGACACCTGGACCCCATCTCTGCAGCCTCATGTGCCATTTCGGCCCATAAATATTTATTGTGCACCTTCTGTTTGCCAGGTCCCGGGCAGGACACTGGAGGCGGTCACAGAGACGACTCCGCCCTGTTCTGGTGGTGGTGGTGAGGGTGGGGTGTCTTCTCCTGTCCCAGCTCTGGTCACCCACCCCCTGCATGTCCAGGACCACTGCTTTGACTGGGGGTGGATGGGCACTATGAGGGAATGTCACTGTGGGGAGCGACCCCTCACGTAAGGTGGCTGGCTCCGATAGAGGGAGCTCGGTTAGACCAGCAGAGGGTGGCCCTGGGTTGCTCTGGGAGAAGCCCTGGCTGGAGGGGAGGTCCCTGGTGGGGGCCATTTGTCCTGTCTGCCTCTGTAGCCCCTCAGTGCTGTCCTGCTCACTGGCCTGCACAGTTTGTGGGCACCTATGTCTAAGACTCCTGCTGATACAAGCGATGTGCCACCTAAGACGTGTGTGTGGGGGCGCTGGTGGTCTCTGGATACCTCTCTGCTCCCTCCACCCAGGCATGGCCCCAGGCCTCATGGACTTCTTCCCCTGTAACCCACTCCATTCCTTCCCCTGCTCTAGCCTCGGGTGGGGAGGCCTTTTCTCTGACAACACATTTTTATCTCCTTTGATCGTTTCATCTCATGTTTCTAGAACCTTTGCCCAAAACGATCTTTCCCGGGGCTATGGACACCACTGGAGGAAAGGGTCACATAACAACAACAACAAAAAAACAGTTTGGGGGTGAGGAGGGGGTGGTAATGATCTCTGGTGGCCTTGGCCTGCAGCGGCTTGAAGCAGGGTTTCTGGTTCCTGGCCAGGGACTGAAATCCCGCTGTGGCAGTGAGAGCGCTGAATCCTGGCCTCCAGGGCCCGGTGGTCATGACAAGGCCCGTCAGCTGTGTAGAAATGAATTTCCACATAGAAATGGAAAGTGGTGAAACAACTAAAGTGTTTATTAGGAGGAGAAAGGGTGCGTGTGGAGAGACACACGGGTGTGTATCAGAGTTGTGCCCTCATGGTAGTTTGACTCACTTTTTTTTTTTTTTTTTTAAGTTTCAGACTATTAATCAGTACACCAGCATGCTTTCATGCATTTAGAGGGGACATATTTCCTGGTTAAGTGGAAAATTGTGCAGATGTCTTCTGGAAGACCTTCATTCTAAGCAGCTTCATAGTGAAATGTTTCATATAGAAGTCTGGACCTTCTTCAGTTTGCTATAATCTATATTCACAGAGTAGAGCTTGTACTCACCATCAGGACCCAGTCTGTTCCAGTTGTTGTTGTTCAGTCGCTCAGTCGTGTCTGACTCTTTGTGACTCCATGGACTGCAGCACGCCAGGCTTCCCTGTCCTTCACCAACTCCTGGAGTTTGCACAAACTCGTGTCCACTGAGTCGGAGATGCCATCCAATCATCTCATCCTCTATTTCCCCCTTCTCCTCCTGCTCTCAATCTTTCCCAGCATCAGAGTCTTTTCCAGTGAGTCAGTTCTTCGCATCAGATGGCCAAAGTATTGGAGCTTCAGCTTCAGCATCAGTCCTTCCAATGAATATTCAGGGTTGCTTTCCTTTAGGATGAACTGATTTGACCTCCTTCCTATCCAAGGGACTCTCGAGAGTCTTCTCCAGCACCACGGTTTGAAAGCATTAATTCTTCAGTGCTCAGCCTTCTTTGGGCTTCCCTAAGAGCACTTTCATGCGTTGGAGAAGGAAATGGCAACCCACTCCAGTGTTCTTGCCTGGAGAATCCCAGGGACGGGGGAGCCTGGTGGGCTGCCATCTATGGGGTCACACAGAGTCGGACACAACTGAAGTGACTTAGCAGCAGTAAGAGTTCAGTTGGTAAAGAATCCACCTGAAATGCAGGTTCAATTCCTGGGTCGGGAAGATCCACTGGAGAAGGGATAGGCTATCCACTCTAGTATTCTTGGGCTTCCCTTGTGGCTCAGCTGGTAAAGAATCTGCCCGCAGTGTGGGAAACCTAGGTTCCATCCCTGGGTTGGGAAGATCCCTGGAGAAGAGAATGGATACCCACTCCAGTGTTCTGGCCTGGAGAATTCCATAGGCTGTATAATTCATGGGGTCACAAAGAGTCGGACATGACTGAGCAACTTTACTTCAGCCTTCCTTATGGTCCAACTCTCACACTCGTACACGACTACTGGAAAAACCATACCTTTGACTAGATGTACCAGGGTTCCAGTTTGTTCTAGGGTTCTGGATTATTCTGCCTGGATATCACAGGATTGAACAAGGCCAAGCGCAAGACATACAGCGCTGCTCTAGTACCTCCTGCCCCAGTAAATAGGAAAAAGGGGATCAGGCTAGGATGCTCCTTGGCCTGACCGACAGTCCAGCAGATCATGGTTGTGAAAGAGGCCTCGAGTCCAAACAGAGAAAAAAAATCTAACCCACAAGGCCAGGGATTAAAATTTCTACCTGAATCATTTTTAAAAAATTATTTTTAATTGAAAGATAATCGCTTTACAGTATTGTGTTGGCTTCAACATCAACATGAATCAGCCATAGGTTTACCCATGTCCCCTCTCACTTGAACCTCCCTCCCATCTCCTTCCCCATCTCACTGGACTAGGCTGGGACTGAGCTCCGGTTTGGTCCCTGAGTCATACAGCGCATGCTCTTCCAACAGGTTCATCAGCACCGTCTTTCTAGACTCCATATATATGCGCGAGTATACGATATTTGTCTTTCTCTTTCTGACTTACTTCACTGTATAGTAGGCTCTAGCTCCATCCACCTCATTAGGGCTGACTCAAGTTCCGGCCGCATTACTTTCGGGGCGCTTCTTCCGGGTTCCCCTGGCCAGTCGTCTTGCTTGGCCGGGTTCTGAGTCTGTATTTGGTGTATATCTCAGGGTCCTTCCATGTGTGCACGCACAGTCAAGATGGAGTCTAGCGAAGAGCCTTATGGGTAGGTTGACCTCACTTACTATGGAGTGGTGCCCCGTCCCTTTTTGACCTTCAAGGAGCCTTTCTGCGCATTTGTAGTTAGGAAGGTCTCCTTGACCTCAAGAATGAGAAATATGTGGCCTCCGTATCTTATCTGGGCAAGGCTCAGCTCTTCTCTGGCTCCCGCTATCTCGGATCATCTGTCTACAGGGCACGGCTGATCAGCCTGGGTCCACATAGCTCCTGCTTCAGTAACAGCAGCTGCTCATCTTTCAAAGCTACCGTCGGATCTCAGATGTACAAGCCACAGGTCAGGGGTTGCTGGTGGTGCAGGAGAGAGACCAGAGTCATCTGTAGCCAGAGGAAGTGGGCCAGGGTGAGGGGGCGATGAAGCAAGACCTGGAGATGAGCTCTAGGGGAAAAGCCACTACTTTTGGGGGTCAGGCATTTGAGGCTGGATGTGCACATGCGTGAACATATGGAGGTCAGTTGGGATGGTGCTTTTTTTCTTTTTTTTTTGCTTTCTCATCAATTTCATTGGTAAAATTCACACATCCCCAGTTGGATGCTTTCTAGTCTATTCCAATCTACATAAGCATCAGCACAGTTAATTTAAGACTGTGCTCATCGTCCAAACGGAAGCCCCGACCTTGCCAGCAGTCAGTCCCCAACTCCAGCTGAGAAGTTTCTGAGTGCAAGTGTCAAAAACCACAAACCTGCCTGAGGTGACGTAAGCAGTGGGTTCCTGTTTCCTCTGATAGGAAGTCCAGTGGTTAGCGAAACCAAAGCACAACTGATTTCTCCCAGGACTCAAAGTCCATTCTCTGGTTTGCTGGTCTGTCCTGTGCCTTTGCTCTGGGAGCCCCTTCTGGTCCCAAGACAGTGACAGCAGCTCAGGCACTCGTGTGGCCTAACAGACAAAACCCCAAGGTGGGCTGCAGATGGCCTTGTCTCCTGCTCTCTCGTCCTTTGGGGGAAGATGTTTTCCCAGAAACCCCAGAGACCGGGAAAGCAAGGTCTGGTACTTTCAGACTGGGTTGTGGGAGGCAAGCAGGGTGTCCAGGAGGAGGGAGGGGAATGGCTGCTGGTCCAAGCTGCAGGGCCCGCTTCTCGATGTGGGACCATTTGCGGGTGGAGCAGCTGCCGCGTGCAGAACCCAGGCCAAGGGGAGCGCGTTTACCAGGCTGAGGACTTGGTTTCTAACCTTGAACGAGTTGCAGGGAGTTACAGTGTCAGATCTGCCTTTGACAAGATGGTGAGAGTGGGGACTTCCCTGGTGGCCCAGTGGTGAAGACTCTGTGCTCCCAAGACAGGGGTCCCTGGGTTCGATCCCTGGTCAGGGAGCTAGATCCTATATGCCCAAGCCGAAACTAAGAGTTCCCATGCTGCCAGTAAAGATCTTGCATACCTCAACTAAGACCCGTTTCAATCAAAAATAAAGATAGTGAGAGTGGACACGGTGACTGCAAGGTCTGCTGCTGCTGCTGCTGTTATTTACGCAAAAGCTGGAATCTGAGCAGCATCAGGGACGGCCGTGGGGACTATAGGTTGCGGAGCTCGGAGAACGAGGGGAGAGGAGCATTCCTCCTCTGGTGCGTTCTCCTTCCTGAGAAGCTGCTTCTTCCGGTCTCCTTTCCAGCTGCCTCCTCCTCTCCTCTCGTCCACCTGTAATAGGAGGGCTCCCCCGGGCTTGTCCTGGGCCCTCTTTCTCCTCCATCAACACCCACATCCTAGGTGGTCTCTGTCATCCAGTCTCGTGGGTTTAAATGCTATTTATACGCCGTGTGTGTGTGCTAAGTCTCCTCAGTCGTTTTCCAGCTCTTTACGACCTCGGGGACTGCAGCCTGCCAGGCGCCTCTGTCCATAGAGTTCTCCAAGCAGGAATATTGGAGTGGATTGCCATGCCCTCCTCCAGGGGATCTTCCCGACCCCGGGATCGAACCGGCAGCTCTTGTGTCTCCTGCATTGGCGGGCGGCTTGTTTACCACTAGCATCACCTGGGAAGCCCCCAGTGACTCCCAAATGGGTGACTGGCTCCGACTCTTCCCTGAACTGTGGACTTGTGTGCCTGACGTCTCCCTTCGGAGGCCCCAGGCCTCTCCTGGGCCTCCTCCTCCCAAACCCCTCCCATCTTCACAGATGCCAGAACCACTAGGCATGCAAAGACTCAGCCCAAATTTTCTCTCATCCCACATTCTGTCTGCGGGTAAATCCTGTGTCTGTTCCATTCCTCCCTGGACCCTCCCACCTTCCCCAGACTCCTTTGGTGACCCTAAACTGGCCTTCCTGCCTCCCCGTTGTCCCCATAGCCAGCCCATTTCCCTCACAGCCAGAGGTCATTATTATTATTATTATTAACTTCTTATGGGAAATTTCAAACACACACAAAAGAAGAGATTAAGACAATAACTTTATGTGTTTACCACTCAGTTTCAATCGTTAATAAAATATGCCCAACCAGAATGATGTCTTTATAGTATAAGTTTGGTGAATTTCCCCTCCTGCTTAACCTCAAATCAGATTCCTTACCAACCTCATCCTTAACCTTTTTCTTCTTCACTCCGGCATCCTGGCCTCTGCTGATCCTGAAACGTGGTATGGTGACCTCAGGGCCTTTGCACTGCTGGGTTTTGTTTTTTTTTTTTGGCCTGATTACTCTTCTTTCAGATCTTTGCTCACCTGGCTTGTTCTCAACCTCAACGTATCCACCATTTGGAGTGAACAAATGTTAGTGCTTTGTCATATGGCTTCTGAATATTTGAAAATAGAAAAAGAGGAATGCATTGCAGCTGAGGCTGAAGTTCCCTCTGAGTCTCACCCTCCTCCATCTGCTGCTCTAGGGAACCAGCTACCATCACGAATGGGCAGGGATCTTTTAGGTCTTTCTTTGGCCAGAACATACAGCATGTGGGATCCTAGTTCCCCAACCAGGGATTGAACCTGAGCTCTGTGCTTCCAAGGCCTTGGAAGCATGGAGCTTAACCCCTGGACCACCAGGGAAGTCCCTAGGTTTTGTTTTTTTAAAAAAATATTTTCACTATACTTGTGTCCAGAACAGCATATAATACTGCTTAATGGGTTTGAAAAAATTATACACATGCTATCATTTCACAGCTATTACTCTGTAACTTTCCCTCTCACGTGACACGGTGTTTTTCAGACCTGTCCATGCTGACGCATATAGATCACATTCATTTTAACCACTGCTTAGTCATCCCTGAGCCCCATATACCCAGTATATTTATTCATTTTCCTAATGATGGAAAAAATGCTGCCACGCGGAGTCTCGCACATCTTTTTCATTCACAGATGAATGCTTCTGGAAGGAGTGCCTTTCAGGCTGAGGTGTGCAACCCTTGAGGGGGTGGTTAAAAACAATCCAACTGGTGGTGAAGCAGGATGGAGAGAAAACAAAGGTTGCAGTGAGGGTAACTGCTATTTTGGTAACTTGCATTTCAGTTTCCCATGTGAGTGACGGGCGGTTTTGCACAGGACCCTTCTCACCACTCTGAGAGTCTGAAAAACCAACAGAGAGCTGTGGGCTCAGAGATGGGCAAAGTCCGATGCTCCGGTAGCCCCGTGAGCTCATCTGTGCCCGGTGTAGCGGTGTAGCGTCAGACTTTCTTGGTTTTTGCAAATGAGATAGTATCTCATTGCGGTTTTAATTTTGCATCTCCCTCGCTGACTAACGAAGTCGAACGTCTTTTCCTACATTCTTGGCTCCTTGGTTTTTTCTCTCTCCCGTGACTTGCCTTTGCCTAGGTTCCAGTGAGTCACTTGATTTTATCTTACTGATGAGTAGGCGTTCCTTAGATATTCTGTGAATTCTGGCTCCTTGTCCTTGGACTGTTTCGCGGGGTGCACACATTCCTTCCAGGCTGTCACTACCTTTTGGCTTTGCTCCAGCTCTCTCGACACCAGATCCAGCAGCAGGAAGTTTATCGGTGACTTGGGCCAGGGCAGTGGGGAGGCAAGGGCGGAAGCTATGTGGCCGGTGGCTGGTGGCTGCACAACTTCTTCCAACAATATGGCTTAAATGATCAAGTGAAGGGGCAGTGAGGAACATTTTTCTTTCTTTTAATAAAAATTGTATACTTTTTTTTCTTTTCGCTGAGTCGCATGGCCTGCAGGATCTCGGTTCACCAGGGACTGAACCCCGGGCCATGGTAGTGAAAGCACCGGTCCTAACCACTAGACCACCAGCTGCTGCTGCTGAGTCGCAGCAGTCGTGTCCGACTCTGTGCGACCCCATAGACTGCAGCCCACCAGGCTTCGCCGTCCCTGGGATTCTCCAGGCAAGAACACTGGAGTGGGTTGCCATTTTCTTCGCCAATGAATGAAAGTGAAAAATGAAAGTGAAGTCGTTCAGTCATGTCCAACTCCTAGCGACCCCATGGACTGCAGCCCTCCAGGCTCCTCCGTCCATGGGATTTGCCAGGCAAGAGCACTGGAGCGGGGTGCCATTGCCTTCTCCCACCAGGGAACTCCCCAGATTGTATACACTTAATGTTTACAGTTTGGTGTTTTGGTATAACTGTTACATTGTGAAACAATCGCCACAGTCCAGCTAAACAACATTTCTGCACGTCTACGGTCAGCATGTGTTGAGAAGATGTAATTAGACCTAGCCCCTTAGCAAGTTTCACGTACACAGCGCATGTCAGCTGCCATCGCCATACTGCAGGTTAGATCTTTAAACCTTACTCATCTTTTATAACTGAGACTTCGTACCCTTTGATACTGGAGTGGGTTGTCATTTCCTCCAACCCCAGCTTCTGGCCACCCTCTTTATACCTTCTAAGAGTTCAGCTGTATTAGATGCTACATGGAACTGAGGTCACATGGTCTTTCTCTTTCTGTGTCTTGCTTATTTCTCTTAGAGTAGTGCCCTCCAGCTCCTTTCACGTGATCCCATCTCACAAGTGGGAATGTAAATTAGTGCGGCCATTCTGGAACCCAGGATGGAGGTTTCTCAGAAAATTAAACTTAGAACTGCCAGGGTCCAGCAAGCCTGCTTCTGGGTGAGGCTGCAAAGGAATCGGAATCAGGATTGTGAGGAGACCCATCTATACCCCAAGTTCACTGCAGTGTTATTCACAGTAGAAATGGAAACACCCTAAATGTCCTTTGGTGAGTGTGTGTTTAGTCGCTTCAGTCGTGTCTGACTCTTTGCCACCCTATGGACTGTAGCCCACCAGGCTCCTTTATCCATGGGATTTTCCCGGCAAGAATACTGGAGTGGGATGTCACGCCCTCCTCCAGGGAATCTTCCTGATCCTCCAGGGAATCTTCCCAACCCAGGAAACGAACCCATGTCTCCTGTGTCCCCTGCATTGGCAGGTGGGCTCTGTACCACTGAGTCACCTGGGAAGCCCCCTTTTGACGGCCAGAAGGAGCAAGTAGGGAGAGGAGTTGCTGAGGAAGGGTAGGGAGTGGGTGGGTGGGGGAAGATCCCAGAGAGAAGTCCAGGAGAGCCGGCAGAAAACAAGAGTGTGAAATGCATTGATTCTGCATAAATTAATAAATGAATGGGTGAAAATTATATTTTCCATTGTTGTTTTTTATACCATGCAGGGTGACTTTACAATCTGTTGTAGGCGTTGATTGCTTTTTCCCCCATTTATCCAAACTTTTTTTGGGGGGTGGTGATGAATGTTTTTCAACAATGGGATGGTTTCACAACTTCATATCCTTTTAAAGAACTCTTTTTAAAGCATTTTCATTCGTGCTTGTGTGCAATAAAGTTTTTGCATTAATTTTAAAGTAGCAATGACCTTTTTCAATGTGGTTGTTTTCTTTTTGTAAAATTTTACAATCTAGTCTTGGGCTCCAAGTGAATTGTTTGAAAGTGGTTTGATTGCAGTGAATATTTCCACTTATTAGTTTACAAATTAACAAAATGCGTGCTCTCAATTTCTTTGTAGAAATTTGTACATATCTGAAAGTAACCTGTAGCTTATTTTGTTTTTTAAAAAATTCTTGCATTCCTTCTCACCTGTGGACACTGACTTCACTCACCCATGAGCTCCCAAGCATTGGTGTGTGGCCAGGTACTGGGCAAAGCATTTCACAGACATTATTTCATTGGCTCCTCCCCAAGGCCTCACCTGGCAGATTCTATATATAAACTATGTACCAGCTTTACAGATAAAGAGACCTGGGGAGTGAGCTTAGATTTATGATTAAGTGATAGAGGTCAGTTCAGTTGCAAGTCTGTCCTCTGATTCCAAAAACCTTTTCCCTGAAAAGTCAGGATAGATTCTTCAGCTTTCATCAATTTTTAATGATTTTCAATCAAGCCATCTTTAAAAAGTAAAAAAAAAAGCAAATCACAGAGGTTTGAAGGCTTATTTATCAATTTTGCCTTCTTCTGAGTGGAAAAAAAAAATGAAGATTTGAAATAAAGTGAGGTTTTCATGTTGGAACGAGGAAGAAAGACTATTCGTCCCCAACATTTCTCAGCGGTTTTGCCTCCAGCAACTCAGGCAGGATGGGACCTGTACCGGGCGAGCTCCTCGGGATGACGTAAGGTTGTTGTCGCAGCTTGAGAAGGGACAAAATCAGCCACAGAAAACTTTGCATTAATTTGCGCAGCGCGCTCAGGTGCCTTGGGCCCCTGCGCCCCAGGTGTTTGCTGCCCCCTTGCGGTCTTGCCGCCGTCCTGCACCCTCAGAGAGAGCACCTGGCCGGCCTTGGGACTGGAAGGGAGGTGACGCTTCCTGCCTCTCTAGGCCTGAGTCCTGGGCTAAGGGGGCGAATCTCTATGGAGAGGGATCGGGCCCGGGGAATGGCGCCCCCTGGCGTTTAACAATGCAGCGGTCACTAATTGCCTTATGCCGCTTGGCCGTTCCTCTGAGGAAGGGGAGACGTGGTCTAACGTCACTGAGCACAATAGTACACGCATGGCCTTGAACCTAGGTGTTAGGCGGGGAAGAGAAAGGAGGGGAGGGCTCCCTGCTGCAGGATCCAAGGCGGGGCGGGGGCGGGCTTCTGCAGCAGCTTCTCTGCTCCTGTTCCAGCCTGGCAAGTGGGGATATCTGAGGCCATTACTCATTCATTTATTAATTCAACAAATACCGTGTTGGCCAAAACCTTGGTTTGGGTTTTCCTGTGGCGTGTGCGTGCATGCGTGCTTAGTCGATTCTTCCCGACCCCGAGGCTTCTCTGTCCATGGGATTCTCCAGGCAAGATCACTGGAGTGGGTTGCTATTTCCTTCTCCAGGGGATCTTCCCAACCCAGGGATCAAATCCACGGCTCCCACATTGGTAGATGGGTCCTTTACCACGGAGCCACCAGGGAAGCCCGCATTTGGAGATCTAGTTGGCTTTATTCAACAACTCATGAGTAGGGTAGCATCCCATCAAGCCATCAGAAAGGTGCTCTGAGGAGCTGCACAAAGTGAAAGGTTTTTATAGACAGAAGGGGGCGGGACATGGAAACACACACAGCGGACGAGTCCACTTCAGTCCCTTTGTCGCCTCTGACTCTTTGTGACCCCATGGACTGCAGCACACCAGGCTCCTCTGTCTTCCACTATCTCCTGGAGTTTGCTTAAATTCATGTCTATTGAGTCAGTAATGTCATCAGGCTAGGTAGTAAGTCTTGGTGGAGCTTAGCATAAATGACTTCATTAACCTATTGTTTCTTCTCAACAATTCCACTTTGATCAAAGTCTCAGCCTAACTGAGAAATGGGATCAAAATTTAAGGCATCAGCACCATCACCTACTGCTCTGTCGTTCTCACCGCTCTTGTTGAGGCTGCTTTGTTGCAGAATCTGTGTGCTGTTCACAGTTTACCACTCCAGGCTCACCATTTTTCAGTCAATCATTTGCTTTATTCCTCTTTTGAGGTCTAGTCTTAGGGAAATTTGCTTGGTGACTAGAGGCTGAAAGCTTTAGAGAGAATATGCAGTGTACCAGGGATATTATTTTAACTACAAGCAGGATAATTCCCAGTGTTAGGAATGCACTTAGGACCGTGGGTCTCCAAGACCCAAACCACTCAACATCAAATTAATCAAAGGAAGACCTCACTGAAGGAGTCACCTTTAAAAGCCAATGGTTTGCTCAGGGATCTTATGTAACTGAGTTTTGGCTTCCCCAGAAGTATTAACTCTAGGTACAGTAGGTGATGCTGGCCATAGAACAGCTCAGCTAAAAGATAATTCTGTTATCAAGAACAACTTTGGCCAGAGTCTAAGGATCTTTGCTGGGTAGCCAGTGTCTTAGAAACAGAATCTGCAGTGTTTCAAGAGTTAAGGAGAGGTTTCTGATTGCACATCCATCGTATTTACTCCTAAGCCAGTGCTCCTTTGTGCTTCCCTGATGGCTCAGTAGGTAAAGAATCTGTCTGCAATGCCAAGACACAGGAGGCGTGAGTTCGATCCCTGGGTCAGGAATATCCCCTGGAGAAGGAAATGGCAACCTCTTCCAGTATTCTTGCATGAAAAAGTCCCATGGACAGAGGAGCCTGGTGGGCTACAGTTCAAAGGGTCACAAAGAGTTGGACACGACTGAGCAATTAAACATCTGCCACTCCCCCCACACAAGGGTCATTCAGGATTTTTAGTGCATATGGAGGAAGAAACTACTAGCCTGAAATTAAAAAATGTTCTAAATTCCAAAGCTTAACCCCTCTAGCAATGGCCTGAGAAATATGAGTGATGTCATTATCTTTCCGGGCCAATGCCAGGGTAAAGGAGAGGAAAAAGAGAGAGTTTCATGGTTTGTTTTTTTTTTTTTTAAACCAAGCTCTGTGGTATGCAGGATCTTAATTCCCCAACCAGGGATCAAGCCTGAGCCCCCTACCTTGGGAGCTCAGAGTCTTAACTACGGGACTGTCAGGCAACTCCTGGGTTTCATGTAAAGTATAAAGTCTTGATCTGGTGTCTTAAGTGGAAGCAGTCTGCTTTGATGTCTAACTGCTTCTCTTCCTAGTCAACTTGATTTGGACGTCCCCAGTATTTTGCACAGGACCCACCGATTTTGCAGCTTTTTGGCTTCTGAGATTCCTGTTAGCGTTTGTTTTTACCGGACCCTACCCAGCTCAAGTTGGACCCAGTCCAACTCCAGCTGGTAACCACCAAGAATTCCCATGGACTCTGGATGGGGGAAAAGCCTTGAGCCAAAGACCTCAGTTAAATGAAGATGGCAGCTTGATTCCAAACAAATGGGGAACCACAGTGGCTACCGCATTTCCCGACGTGGAATTTGGGGAAGGATTTCAAAGAAGTGGGAAACTGCAGACTAAATCACCAGCAATTCCCAGCATGAAATCTGGGGGCAGCATCAAGAACTGGGGTTTCCAAGCAAAAGGGGAACTGACTAGAAAGCCAATTAGACTAGGCGCTTGATGCAAAGAAAGCAGAGCTCATGACCACGAGGAACTTCCTCTGGCCTCAGACATGGTGAGAAGACAGTACGGTCAAAAAGGGGCTTGCTGGCACCACGCCTGCCTTTCTCATTGTCTGTGAACACCATCAGAAGAAGGTCACCTTGGATCCCACCACTGCCACCAAATCTGTTAAAAGTCAAAATTCAGTTGCGTACGGGGAGGAAGATGGGAGGGAGTTTCAAAAGGGAGGGGATATATGTATACTTATGGCTGATTCATGTCGAGGTTTGACAGAAAACAGCAAAATTCTGTAAAGCAATTATCCTTCAATAAAAAAAATTAATAAAAAATGCAGTTGAGTACATTTGATGATCGAATTGGTTTTATTCAATAATCTTGAACAGTCTGCATCCCGCCCAGCAGGTAGAGAGGAGCTCCAAGGAGCAGAACAGCAGTACAAAAGGGAGGCTTTTATAAGCAGGAGGGAGGCAGGACAAGGAAGTTAGAGGGTGACTTATTTCAAGTCAGGAAAGCAAAAGCTCTAGATGAAC
Source organism: Madoqua kirkii (assembly GCA_006408675.1). Lineage (NCBI taxonomy): Eukaryota > Metazoa > Chordata > Mammalia > Artiodactyla > Bovidae > Madoqua > Madoqua kirkii. The sequence goes on along the minus strand of SJYC01023137.1, from coordinate 32,516 downwards.
TGGCTTAAAATCCCACTCCCAGGAGAGGTGGAAATTACAATTAAGATAAATATTAAGTCCTGGGCTTTCCTTGTGGCTCAGCTGGTAAAGAATCCACGTGCAATGCGGGAGACCTGGGTTCCATCCCTGGCTTGGGAAGATCCCCTGGAGAAGAGAAAGGCTACCTGCTTGAGTATTCTGGCCTGGAGAATCCCATGGACTGTATAGACCGTGGTGTTGCCAAGAGTCGGGCTCTGAGTGACTTTCACTCGCTCACTCACTCACATTAAGTCCTGGTGGGGCTTAGCACAAGTGACTCCAGGTTGGGCCTGTTGTTTCTTTCTAACACATTACTGACTGGGGGAGTTTTGTAGAAGCTAATGCCTGTGGCTAGTGATTTGTTGTTGTTCAGTCGCTCAGTCATGTCTGACTTTTTGAGACTCCATAGACCGCAGCACGCCAGGCTTCCCCATCTTTCACCATCTCCTGGAGCTTGCTCAAACTCATTTCCATTGAGTTGGTGATGGTGATGCCAACCCATCTTGTCCTCTGTCGCCCCCTTCTCCCCCTGCCCTCATTCTTTCCCAGCATCGGGATCTTTTCCAGTGAGTCAACTCTTCCCATCAGGTGGCCAAAATATTGGAGCTTCAGCTTCAGCATCAGTCCTTCCAACGAATATTCAGGGCTGATTTCCTTTGATCCCCTTGCAGTCCAAGGGACTCTCAAGAGTCTTCTCCAGCACCGCAGTTTGAAAGCATCAATTCAAATGTGGGCATTTAAATGTGGGCATTTATTATTACAAAATCAACTGGTTTGATAAAGATAACCATTGTATTTTAAAATAATACAAATACAAGTTAAAATAACTGTAAACTGTGATTCTTTTTTAAAAATTAAATAATTTGTGCTGAGTCTTAGTTGCAGCATGTGGGATCTTTAATTTTGACATGTGGGATCTTTAATTTTGACATGTGGGATCTTTAATTTTGACATGTGGAATCTAGTTCCCTGACTAGGGATTGAACCCAGGCCCCCTACACTGGATGCAGCCACTGAACCACCAGGGAAGTCCCATTGTGATTCTTTTGAGTACAAAATAATGGTCACCCAAAGAAATAAACCTTGCATGCTCAGTCGCTCAGGTGTGCCTGACTCTTTGCGACCCCATGGACTGCAGCCGGCCAGGCTCCTCTGTCTGTGGGATTTTTCAGGCAAGAACACAGGAGTGGTTGCCATTTCCTTCTCCAGAAGCGCACTTTATGCTCCACCCATACCAAATTGTTGGAATCATGCAGTTCCTTCTGCCCATACCACCCTTCATCCTCCGGAAAGCTCCCACTTCAAAACTTAGCTGAAGGAGGCCTTTTTGAACCCCAGCTTCCCTTCAGGGCTATAGTGTTGGGGGACTGTAGAGGGTGGTGGGAGAGGGGTAAGGGCAGTGGACGGAGCCGAGGGACTTTGCACCCTCCTCGAAGTGGACCCCAGCTGTCGCCCTGGGAGAGGACACAAATGGGCGAACGGGACCCGTCCTGGGCAGAGGTCACCTCTGACCTTTCAGGGAGTCTTTATGGCGGGTTGTATCCTGCACGAGGGTCCTCGCGGAGAAAAGGAATGACTGCAATTGTGCCCTGCACGCATGGGCCACCAGAGGGCGCGCTTTTTAAAAATTTCTAAATGGCTTGAGCGCCTCATCCTTGGAGTATCTCAGGGCACCTGCTGGGACCCAAACAGGAAAGCATTGTAGGAAAGGCTGTGATCAAGGTTCTGGATTCTCCCAGAATTCTAAGACTTTCACTCTAATCCACGGCTTCCAGAAACCTCTCTTCCAGGCAGCCTGTGGCCCCCCAGGGGTCTCGCTCAGCAAATTGCCCCCTTTCCCTCTCTAAATGGCTCTCTCCAAGACCCTCTGAGGCCTTTTGTGGGCACATTTTCTCTCCCCTGCCCTCCTCTGAGTCTCGGAAGCCACCGACACATCACTCAGATCAGAGAATAAAGGTTACAGCTGACTTCTCTACTTTGTGACGAGACCAACCTTGTAGCAAAATGCAGGAAGGATGGGTGGGGGTCAGGTAGGAGCTTTCAGAGCTGGGCGGCTGAGGCTTCCACCTGCCTTCAAGCCTTCTGTCTCCTGCGGGCCTGGGGTGAAGATGTCTCTCTCCCAGGCCTCTGATCCTTCGGGTTGGGAAGGATGTGGGAAGGTACAGCATCTGTCTGCTGCCTTGGCTGCCTGTGCTGGGCGGACCGGAAGTTGTGGAGTTGATGTCTCCGGGAGCAGTCTCCCATCAGGAGGGGCAGGATCCGGAAGACAAGCACCCCAGTTCTTGTGCAGTGATGGGGCAGGAGGCAGGGAGAGGGGAGACTTTTGTGGCAACTGGGTCCCCACGGTAACTCGGTCCCCACCCTGCGGTGTCTGTGAGGTCACCCTGCCTCTTCCGCTGGAGACGGGAAAGGAGGGCCAGACATGGAGGCCATCCCTCTGGTCAGATCCAGCCTCTCGGGGACTCTGCTGGTGGTGGTGAAGCTGTCCACACTGGTGAGGGGGAGCTGAGGAAGGCCAGGAGGGTGAGGGCCAAAGCTGCCGCTGGTGAAACGAGGTGGCTGCCCCGCTCCTGGAGTAATCCCATAGCTTTCAGCAGCCCCACCCTCAAGCCGCAGAGCTGCAGAATTTTCTTTAGAGCACTCCCACGGGTTAAGCACTGACCTTCCCACCCCTCTTTTTCAAACATGACCTTAGTCTAGAGGGTGGTGAATAACCATTGAAACCCAAAGGAAAGGGAATTTCCTGGTGGTCCAGTGGTTAAGACTCTGTGCTTCCCCTGCAGGGGACACGGGTTCGATCCTTAGTCAGGGAACTAAGATCCTGCAAGCCACCTGGTGTGACCAAAAAATAAAAAGGGAGAGGAAAAAACCCAGAGGAAAGAAAATCAAATATAATATGAAACACCTACTAAAGCTCTCTCCTGAGAATGGAGTCCTTCCAAGTGGACAGATAAAGATCACTCGTGGGGTGGGGGAAACTGAGGCCTTGAGAAGGGGAGGGCCTAGCCCCGGATGGCCCACACTGTAAAGCCCGGGACAGGTGGGCGCCCGCAGCAAGTGAGCGGCAACGGGTGACGACGGTCTCCGCTTCCTGTAGCTCGTCCAGAACCGTGCCCACCTCTACAACTTCCTGCTCCTCAAGATCTTCCTCTTCAACCACTGGCTGTTGGGGCTGACCCAGGAGGCCCAGGGGTCCCACCCATCCCCCAGGATCACCGGCTGCCCCGTGGGCCGGTTCTCCGGGCCGGGATGACGCTGCTAGTGGTCCCTGTGTGCCTGGCGCTGCGGGTGCCCAGGCTGGTGTGGGCAGGCCTGCTGGGCTGTGCCCGGGCCTTGGGCCTGGCCCCAAAGTGGCTGGGGGCCTGGGAGCAGCTGGGCCTGTCTGCAGCTACCTGGACGGACCTGTTCCTGTTGTGTCTGCACAGCCTGATGCTGGCTGTGTTGCTGTTGCTGCTGCTGGTCTGGAGACTGTACCGGAAAGCCCAGTGCTGCAGCCTGGGCCGACTGCCCAGGAAGGTGGGTGAGGGCGGGTGCCGGCTGGGCTGGGGAGCGCAGATCCGGGACACGGCCTGGGCTGGGCTGGGGGGTTGTGGGGGGGCACCTAGCGGCCAGGCAGTGTGGCATGTGAGCTCTGGACAGCCGCCTGCCCATCCACTTGCCACCCCCAGGCTCTGCTGGAGAACTGCGTGGTGCAGAGGTCACTGGCGCTGCTGAAGAGTCTGTACTGGTGGGTGGAGAGCACGGTAGCACTCACCTCCTGGCACCTGGCCTACCTCATCACCTGGACCACCTGCCTCGCCTCCCACCTGCTGCAGGCCGCCTTTGAGCACACAGCCCAGCTGGCCCAGGCCCAGGAGGCCGAGCCCCAGAAGGCCCTGGGGCTCTCGCCTGAGACCCCGCCCCCTGGGTCCCCAGCCCCCGAGGCCAGGCCAGTCCTGCCGGAGCCTGGAGAATAAATATGTGCCCTGTGCCTCCCCTGTCTGGTCTGGCCTGGGGTCTCACTCTCAGCCCCTCTTCCATACTGGGCTGTGCGTGCGTGTGCGCACACACTCACACGTGCATTAATGGGGGCGCATGTGTCCTCTGGGGCTTCCCAGGTGGCTCAGTGTTAAAGAACCCACCTGCCAAAGCAGGAGACATGGGTTCGATCCCTGGATGGGGAAGATCTGGAGGAGGAAATGGCAACCCATTTTAGCATTCTTGCCTGGGAAATCCCATGGACAGAGGAGCCTAGTGGGCTACAGTCCATGGGGTCACAAGGAGTCGGACAGGACTTGATGACTAATCTGTGTGTTCCCTAGGGCTCCCTCTAGGAAGGAAATCGCCTTCGGTGAGTACCCACTTTGTGCCAGGTAACCCTCTCAGGCATCTTCTAAGGAAAACACAAAACAAAACAAAAAAACTATAGCCTGCCAAGCTCCTCTGTATATGGGATTCTCCAGGCAAGAGTACTGTTGTGGGTTGCCATTGCCTACTCAGGGGATCTCCCCAACTCAGGAATCGAACTCAGACCTCCTGCATTGCAGGCAGATTCTTTACTGTCTAAGCCACCAGGGAAGCCCCCTCAGTTGCTTTACACACATAGTTTTGTTTAAATCACTTACCAGCGCAGACATCCAGATAAGATTGAGCCTAGAAGCTTGAAATCCATTCCCTCGGTCCCAGAATAAGTCAGAGCAAGAACCAGCACTGGACCCTGGTTTTGTTGTTGTTGTTTCCTAGAATCCCTCACTTCGTCTGGGTCCATGCGCCTGCTTCCTGAGGCTGCTGATGCCCAAGGTTTTTAGGGACGATTGGTAGTTAGAGACTCTGGCCTCTGGGGGGTGCCAGGGCCTCACATTTCAGAGATTTAGAAAATTCCTTTAAGAAAGGAGTTATTCCTGAGCCAGTCTGCAGCTGGCCTGTGCATCCATTTATACACTTGGTCACTCATGTCCCCACTCATCCATCCATCTGTCCACTCAAACACCTGTCTGTCTCTCCGCCTGTCTACCTACTCACTCACCGGTCCATCCACTCTGCCTGCCTGCCGGCCTGCTAAGCCGCTTCAGTCCTGTCTGACTCTTTGCAACCGTGGACTGTAGCTCCCCAAGCTCCTCTGTCCATGGGATTGTCCAGGCTAAATTACTAGAGTGGGTTGCCATGCCCTCCTGCAGGAGCTCTTCCTGACCCAGGGATCAAACTTGCATCTCTTACGTCCCCGGCATGGGCAGGTGAGTTCTTTGGCACTAGTGCAACCTGGGAAGCCTGTCCTTGCACCCCCTCACCCACAGGTATAACCACAGATCCATCTCCTCCAGGGAGAGGGAAACACCCAGTATCCAAGCCCTTGGCCCCAGCTGCCCAGGTCCTGCTCAAGGGGTGTGGATGCTGTCGAGGCGTGCTCAGGCCGCAGTGGGTCAGATCCCCCACTCGCCACCCTTAGGGCAGTGCTTCTGTGAGAGGAGTGGAGAGATGGTTTCTTGGGAGTCAGTGATTGCTCCTTACTCATTCCCAAGCCTGGGGGCGATGAGTGTGGGAAGACATTCCAAAGAGCTCTGCTCTACATTCTTCTTCTCCATTCTGGCTCCTAGAGAAGTTAGGGCCAGATTCGTGCCCTGCCTCTCACAGAAAAACCTGCAGATGGCCGGGGGTGAACTTCTAGGCTCTGCCTCTGAGTCTCAGGAGAGACTCGGCCTGCCCCTGGCCCGATGCCTCGGAAGGGCGCCCTGCTAGCCAACCAGGCAGAACACCTGTAGGGGAATCAACACAGCTGGGATTCTGGATCTCCCACCCAGCACGCAGAGGTGTGTGAGCTCGGCCCCCTGCTGAAGGTGGGGGCTGGGGGACTGGGAGGAGGCCCTGGAACTCGCCTGCGGAGCGGCCAGGGACCAAGATGGCACTTGATGGGGCTCTGGCCATGGGCCTGGGCTGCTAGGAGGGAAGGAGCAGGTGGAAGGGGGCCTCAAAGGCCAAGAAGGGAGGGGAGGTGGCAAGTGCCTGTGCCACCTGGAGAGAGAGGACCAGAGCCAGGATAGAGCCAGGAATGGGCTGGAGGCTGGGACAGTGGTGGGACCCATGGGCAACAGACGGGGAGAGTTTGGTGGGGGTAGTGATGGGGGTAGGTGTTATTTTTTTCCTTCTCCTAGTTTTTTATTTTTTTAATTACCACAAGTACAGAGATGTTGAGAATTCCCTGGTGGTCCAGTGATTAAGGCTTTATGCTTTCACTGCTAGGGCCCTGGGTTCAATCCCTGGTCAGGGAACTAACATCCCACAAGCCCCATAGTATGGCCAAAAAAAAAAGAAAGAAAGAACAGGGACAGAGGTGTGAAGGTAAAAATGTTTCCTTCTCTCTGGTTCTAAACTTCAGAGAAACAGAGTCAACTGTGTGTGGCATATCTTTCTAGTCACAATATACATGCCAACCTGCATGGGCACACACAGCCCGCCTATAGCCACTGATGGGGCGCCATACTGATGAACTGATGGGAATCCACCCACACAATACGCATCACTGGGTGGCCCCTCTGGGCCCCGGTTTCCGTGTCTATGCAGTGTCGGGTGACTGGGTGATCCTGATGAGACAGCCAATGTTGGTGGGGGCCTCAATGTCCTGGACACCCCAGCTGGGAGGAGGTCACATGTTCATCTCTGACAGGTCCTTGCTTGCCTAGTTGCTCAGTCATGTTCGACTCTTCACGACTCCATGGACTGTAGCCCGCCAGGCTCCTCTGTCCATGGGATTCTCCAGGAAAGAAGACTGGAGTGGGTTGTCATTTCCTTCTCCAGGGGATCTTTCCAACCCAGGGATCGAACCCACGTCTCCTGCACTGCAGGCGGATTCTTTTTCTGCTGAGCCATAGATCCTTTCATGAGCTGAGACCCGGCTCCACAAATATAAGTGGCTCCTGGGCCTTCCAGGGGCCCTGATGACTCGGGGCTGAGGCTTGGGAGAAAGAGGAGAAAGGCAGGAACCTGCCGGTGGCTTTTCCTCACAGGTGGTGAGAAGATCAGAGGCCCTGGGGTCAGGCAGGCTGCAGTTTGAACCCTGGACTGACCCCCTCCCCTCTGCGTGACCCTGGGCAAGTTCCTTGACCCCATGAGCCTCAGTCTCCTCACCTGTGAACAGGTACAGCCATAGCCTCGGGCCTCACAGGGCTGCATGGGGTCTGCGCACACACAAGGACTGTAGCCCGCCAGGCTCCTCTGTCCATGGGATTCTCCAGGAAAGAAGACTGGAGTGGGTTGTCATTTCCTTCTCCAGGGGATCTTTCCAACCCAGGGATCGAACCCACGTCTCCTGCACTGCAGGCGGATTCTTTTTCTGCTGAGCCATAGATCCTTTCATGAGCTGAGACCCGGCTCCACAAATATAAGTGGCTCCTGGGCCTTCCAGGGGCCCTGATGACTCGGGGCTGAGGCTTGGGAGAAAGAGGAGAAAGGCAGGAACCTGCCGGTGGCTTTTCCTCACAGGTGGTGAGAAGATCAGAGGCCCTGGGGTCAGGCAGGCTGCAGTTTGAACCCTGGACTGACCCCCTCCCCTCTGCGTGACCCTGGGCAAGTTCCTTGACCCCATGAGCCTCAGTCTCCTCACCTGTGAACAGGTACAGCCATAGCCTCGGGCCTCACAGGGCTGCATGGGGTCTGCGCACACACAGTACCCCACCAAGCCTGGCGGGCGGTGCTGGGGAGCCCCCATCTCTCTCTCTCTCTTGGGCCTGCAGCCTTCCCAGCGCCACGGGGGGCCTTGTACAGGGCTGGCCAGCGGCTCCACGCAATCTGTCTGCTATGCAGTCCTGGGCCTGGCCTGTATTTATTTATGCTGAGCGTGTATTTATATCAGCCCCTTTCTCATTAATAGGGCAGGAAATGGCTGGAATTGTTACATACCTGGCGGCCCAGGGGTCCCGCTCAGCCAAGACACACAGGGCCCTGGCCGCCCAGCCATGACTGTGAGGGGCCCCTTCCTCAGTCCCAGGCCTCAGTCCCTGGCCTTTCGTTGACCTGCCCATCTCCCACCCCCGACCTTGCACGGAGCACCCATCTAGGTCCTTGGGCTCCTAGTCACTCCCTGAGCCCACTGCCCTGGGAGTCAGGCTCCTTCTCAGGCTTCTCCTTGTCCCCAGGAGGGAGAGTGGTTGGGGGCTGTCAAGGTGCGTCTCTGAGGATGGTGGGGAGTGTTGGTGCTGGGCAGGCCCCAGGCAGAACAGTGGGAATATGAGAAATCAGGGCCCCCTGAGTTGGGGATGGGATCCTGGAGCCCCAGGGTGGGGGTCTGGCTGGAGGAGGAAGTGATGGATGCTAGAGGGCCCCTCCTGAGGCTTGGGGGTCGTCCCAGGACTCTGCTGCTCAGCAAGCAGAGCTACCTGTAGGCTTGGACAGACCCTGCTGTCCAAGGGGGTGTCCCCTTGTTGGCCACCCAACAGAGGCCTGCTGGGGTGGAGGCTCACCCAGGCCTTGCCTTCCGGGCTACCATGGCTAAACGGCTTCCCCGCTCAGAGCGGGCAGCCCCATCCCTGGCCTTCCGGCTGCACGCAGAATCAGGCCAGCATCTCTCCCCAGGCCCCAACTCTTGGCCACGGGCCCCAGGTGGGGCTGCCGGAGCGGAGAAGGGCAGTCCCCTCCCCAAAGCGCTCGCCTGACATAACCGGTTAGCGCCTCTCGCCTCTGCCGGCTCCCTGCTCCGACCACCTCCCCGCTGACCCTCTCTGGGCTGCCTCACCAGGGCAGGGTTAGAAGGCATCTGCGGGGTGACCAGCAGCCCCCCAAGGCGCTGTGCCCACCCCGCTCTCCTCCGCTCAGGCCCAGAGGCCACCTCTAGGCTTATATTCCCAAAGCCACTTCGGGAGGTAGGTTTGACCTCTGACCTCTACGCACCGGACCCGCCAGGCCCTCCTGGTTTAGAGGCCAGAGCCGGGGCCCCTGTGCAGACGTGAGGACTGAAGCTTAGAGGGGCTTTCCCAGGGCCCACCATTGGCTTCCATCCTTGCCCTCTCAGCCCACTTGCAGGGTCTGCGGGAAGGGGTGGGGAGGGGGCGGCTCTGGACATCGAGGAGGGGCTGCGGCAGGGGTCTGTGCTTCCCGAGGCAGTCCCACCCTCTGGGCGGAAGCTCTGTGTAGCGACAGGAGGCTAAGGTCTAGGGAGGCCCCCCCAACCCAAGTCTTCCTTAGGAAGGCTATTCCCAGACACTGTCTTGAGCCCCCAGCCCCCAGAGACTGGCAGGCCCGGGCCAGGGGCTGGTCCCTCTGCCTTTCCAGCCCTGCCTGGCCCAGCCTGGGCGCCTCTGGGACCGGCCATCTCTGAGATGGGGAGCCCGCACCCCGCACCGGAGCTGTGGGGAACCGCCCTGACTGGTAAGGGGCCTGCGCACGGCTTGCATAGGCTGGTGCTCAGGGAGCAGGAGCACGTGTTTCAGCTTTGTGGCTGAGTGCCTGGGGTTGGCCGGGGTCCTTTGCCGAGCTGAACCCCAACCCTGCCACCTCCCCATGGAGCAGCACCGTCTGCGGCAGGAGGAGGCTGAGGGGCTGCGTCCTCTGAGTCTCCTGGGCCTGGACCGTGTCCCCGCCCACCTCGCAGACCCCACCTCGAAGGTCAGGGCCGCGCCTCCTCCTACTGCTCCCCCAGGGATACCCAGGTCAGCCCAGTGTGCGGCTGACAGCGTCTGGGGAGAGGCTGGCCTCCAGCCCTGGAAACAATGCCACAATGCCACCCCGCACCCCCAGCTGCCTGTGGTCGGAGGGACTCGAGACACTTTGTTCCTGCCGGTCCGCCTGTCCCTGGCTTGCATGACCCTGGCAGGTCCCTGGGCTCTGTCCTTGCTCAGGAAAGGAGGCCAGAGCCTCTGGGCTTGGTAGTTGCTGGGTCAGAGCTCTGTGAACCCTGAATCCCCTGAGCCCCAAGGGCTGGAGTGGTGGGTGGGCTGGAGAGGATGCGAGCAGAGAGGCCTGCTGGCCCAGCCCTCGAAGCTCTAGGCCCCTGGGCCCCCAGGGTGCTGCCCCTGAGTCCCACAGTCATCCCTTGCTCAGACTGCACACATCTGGAGCTGTGACCCATTCCCCCTCCCCACCCCAGGCCCACATCTGGAGCCCAAAGCCGGCTCGCCGGCTCAACACGGAGCATCTGGGCCCCGAGGAGCCTGCTCCCAGGTTAATGCAGCCCATCTGGCCCCTGCCGGCCGCTCTGGCTCATCTGCAGGCTGCACGTCTGGAGGTTCCGAGCCCTGTGGCCGTCCCCTCGCCCCACGCGCAGCGGGGCCGGCAGTCAGTACTCCCTGGGGTGCCCTGCCCTGAGGTAGGATTCCTGTGTGCAGAGACCTCCCCCTTCTTTTCTAGATGCCACAGCTCCCAGGGCTTCTCCTGGGGGCTGCCTGGGGAATAGCTGAGTTGTGACATAATGTAGACACACGTCCCCCGCCAGGAGTGGTGACAGCTGCCGCTCTGCACCAGCTCAGCCAGCAGGCTCCTGGCATCGCTTGAAAGAGTCTCCAGCTCCCCCACCTCCCCCAACGCCCGGCTCGCCTGCCTGCCCAGCTCCTCCCGGGGAGCCTAGGGCGCTGCAGAGTGAGCCACCCACGAGCTGATGGTGGGACTTCACTGGGTGCCTGTCATGGGGCACACCTCACACAATGTGCCCACCTGTCTCTTCCTTTCTAACCCAGTCTCTTGCCAGTACCTGTGCTTGGCAGGATGGGCTTAGATGTCTCCCAGAGGCCCCCAATTCAGAGCAGAGAGACTGGCAAAGCAGGTGGCTGGAGGGCACTGGCCCTAGTCTGCAGGAAAGACCACCTCAGGGTGAGGGGCTCCTGGGGCAGAGACGGGCATGGAGCCGTGAGGGGAGGAAGGCAGGTCTGGGTTGGAGGAAACCTTCCAGCCGTGGGAACTGCCCAGCGGTGGCCTGGACTGTTCCTCCTCAGTGTGGGGCATGGCCCTTCTGACCTCACTGGGGATGTGGGACCCTAAGGAATGGAAGCAGATGGGATTCTCCCAGGATTGTGGTGGTGAGCTCCCCATCACAGGAGAGCATCCAAGTTGGCAGGGCTGCTTACCATCAGGAAGATGGCAGAGGCTGTTCTTACCAAGAGTTCAAAAGCTGTGTTAAGATAGTTTTCCATCACTATATTCCAACCCTGTAACTCCAGGCATCTAGGATTCTGAGACTTAGCCGCCTATGACTTGAGGCACAAACAGCCACGGGTGGAGGCCAGATATTTGGCATGGAAGGTGGCGGCGGGGAAGCAGCGGAGAGGGGCACTGGGAACGCGGGGAAGTGTTGGCAGCCTGTGCCCTAGGACTGAGGGCTTTGCTGCAAGTCAGTACTCCCTGGGGTGCCCTGCCCTGAGGTAGGATTCCTGTGTGCAGAGACCTCCCCCTTCTTTTCTAGATGCCACAGCTCCCAGGGCTTCTCCTGGGGGCTGCCTGGGGAATAGCTGAGTTGTGACATAATGTAGACACACGTCCCCCGCCAGGAGTGGTGACAGCTGCCGCTCTGCACCAGCTCAGCCAGCAGGCTCCTGGCATCGCTTGAAAGAGTCTCCAGCTCCCCCACCTCCCCCAACGCCCGGCTCGCCTGCCTGCCCAGCTCCTCCCGGGGAGCCTAGGGCGCTGCAGAGTGAGCCACCCACGAGCTGATGGTGGGACTTCACTGGGTGCCTGTCATGGGGCACACCTCACACAATGTGCCCACCTGTCTCTTCCTTTCTAACCCAGTCTCTTGCCAGTACCTGTGCTTGGCAGGATGGGCTTAGATGTCTCCCAGAGGCCCCCAATTCAGAGCAGAGAGACTGGCAAAGCAGGTGGCTGGAGGGCACTGGCCCTAGTCTGCAGGAAAGACCACCTCAGGGTGAGGGGCTCCTGGGGCAGAGACGTGGCATGGAGCCGTGAGGGGAGGAAGGCAGGTCTGGGTTGGAGGAAACCTTCCAGCCGTGGGAACTGCCCAGCGGTGGCCTGGACTGTTCCTCCTCAGTGTGGGGCATGGCCCTTCTGACCTCACTGGGGATGTGGGACCCTAAGGAATGGAAGCAGATGGGATTCTCCCAGGATTGTGGTGGTGAGCTCCCCATCACAGGAGAGCATCCAAGTTGGCAGGGCTGCTTACCATCAGGAAGATGGCAGAGGCTGTTCTTACCAAGAGTTCAAAAGCTGTGTTAAGATAGTTTTCCATCACTATATTCCAACCCTGTAACTCCAGGCATCTAGGATTCTGAGACTTAGCCGCCTATGACTTGAGGCACAAACAGCCACGGGTGGAGGCCAGATATTTGGCATGGAAGGTGGCGGCGGGGAAGCAGCGGAGAGGGACACTGGGAACGCGGGGAAGTGTTGGCAGCCTGTGCCCTAGGACTGAGGGCTTTGCTGCCTCCCCACCCCGACTGGCCTCAGCTCTGGTGCTGGACTAGGCTTTGAGGCCTGGGGTGTGAGCCCACAGCCCGCCGATTCTGCATCCTGTGGTCAAGCTTTATCGGAGCATCACTGGCCCCAATTGAAAGGAATCCTTTATAGCCGTAGCCTCCAGCTCGGAGGCCCTGGGAGCAGCGGGCAGTTTAGACCACAGAACTTCAAGCCTTCTTCCGCACCTCCTTACCCACGGAAAATGTGAGTCAACAAACATGCAAGACAGAGACACAAATAAAAAATAATGAGGGTTAGCATTTATTGAGTGTTCACCCTGGGCCAGATACCGCCCTGAGGCCTTTCCTTGTATTAACTCATTCCAGCCTCCCTGGGATGAGGTACTGTTGTTGTTACTAATCCATTTTACAGATGTGGAGCCTGAGGCTTAAGGTCCACTCAACCATTGGGTGGCAGAGGTGGGATTCAAGCCAGATGGTTTGCCTCCCAAGTCTGTGTCCTTCCCTGCTCTCACTGCCGCTCTGCAAGTGGGCTGGGTAGGGGAGACAGAGAGCAGACGTAGAGAGGAACTGGGGAGGAGGGTGGGGCCTTGGGGTCTCTGAGGTCTTAAGAAGGGCTGCGGCCCAGGAGAAGCAGACCAGCTGATTTACAGGGCCTGTTCCCTAGAACTGCCCCCCAGGCCTTCAGATGAGGTGTCAGGCATGCAAGGGCGGTCCCCTGCCTTGTTGAGCCTTCCAGACCTAGAGACAGGCTTTTCTAGGGTGGGAACCAGTTCCCTTGATTCTTCTGGAAGGCGGGGATCTCAGGCTGCTGGGGCTGTGAGGGTCAGCCCTGAGCTGAGCGGTGGCCAGCGTCCTCGGGGCACCCCTGCTCCCGAGGTGGGGCCGCTGTCCGGAGGGTCACCCGGAGCTTCCAGGACTGTGGGCTGGGAGTCTCCATGGCTGTGTATCGGTGTGTGAGGGGAGGGTCTTCCATCAGTCCACCTCCACCACCATCTGACCCGCCAGAGGAAAAAGCAGAAAGGAGGAGAGGACTTTCTGAGACAGGGGTGTCCTCGCTGGACAGCCCAGACTGACCTGCCTTGTTCCACTGATACTTTCTAACAATCTCTCCCACCCGGAGCACTTTGCTCCTCTTGGGCGTGGACACGGCAGCCGTCCTCACTGGGTACTTCCTTTGTTCCAGGTACTGCCATGAGGACACGGACCGTAATGTCATACTTCACTTAATCGCCACGACTGTGGCAGCAGGCTGTTGGCCTCACTCCCATTTTACAGATGGAGAAACTGAGGCTCAGAGAAGGCAAATCCCTTCTCCACACAACTGACAAGCAATTCAAATCAAGGCCTGTCTGATCCCCTACCCCTCACCAAGCTCCTGATTACCACCCCTACCAAGAGGGCTGGGGCCACACCTCCCCCAAGCCCCCAGACTCCTGGGGTTGGGCCAGAGCCCCAGCCCGACCCACCCCCCCCTTACTCCCTAGCTGGGCTGACTTCAATGGGCTTTAGCCTGGCCTTTGGGTTCTGACTGAGGGCCGAGAAGGAAAACAATGGGAGAGAAAGGAGCGAAAAACCCCTGGAGGTGCAGGGTCAGGGAGAGAAGCTGGGACGGCAGGAATTTTGGACACGCTGGGTCCACAGGGCAGGGGGCAGTGGTGGGGGTCGGCGTGCCCAGACCATGCTTCCTGTGTGCGTTTGAGGGTTCTGGCCAGACCCTGCGTGGGGAGAGTGAGGAAGGAAGGAAGGACCCATGTGAGTCCCATCCTGTGGTCTGAGGAGCAAGCTGCTGGTTGAGCCCGGACGGCAGCTCCTCTGCCTCTGGACAGGCTGAGCATGTGGGGAGAAAGGGAGGTGGGCTCAGGCTGCTGGACCCCTGGCCGATCCAGCTTTCCCCTGCTCACAAGGTGGACTTCCAGTAGCCCCTCCTGGCCCCTCCTGGCCAAACCCTGGGATGCTGCCCTTTGGCATCCCTTATGTGAACTTGGGGGAAAGCCCAGGTCAGCCTGAACCCAGGTCCCTTTATTTTTTCTTTATTTGACTGTGCCAGGTCTTAGTTGAGACCTCAAGCCTTTTAGGTGGGGCATGTAAACCCTTAGTTGCAGCATGTGGGATCCCGTTCCCTGACCAGGGATCAAACTCTCGCCTCCTGTTTTGGGAGAGCAATGTCTTAGCCACTGGACCCCTAGGGGAATCCCAGAAACCAGGGCCCTTCTGCCACTGCTTGTCAAGTTTCCAATGCCCTGACCACATGCTCTGTGTCCACCCTGGTCCCCAGGACTGAGTCTGTCTTAGCCTTGGCGCTCAGAAAATGAAATTGGTTCTCAAAGTGGCCTCAGACCGCTGTGACCCTGCAACCTCAACCACTCAGGGCCCTCACCTTGACCCCCAGGATGGCAGGGTTCAGCCCTGGTCCAGGCGTCCAGGTGGAGCCCAGGTTCCCATCAGCGACTCTGTTCTGTCTGGTCAGCCGCCGCCAGAGGCTGGTCTGAGTGATGCTGTGGCTCTGTCTCCATCGTCTCACCTGGGGGTGTCCCTGTCTTACCCCCATCCCAGTAGCCCCTGGCCTCAGTGTAGTTGCGTCTCTCTCCCCTGGGAATTGCTCCTAGCCCTAGAGGAGCGGGTCTCACCATTCACATCTTGGGGGAAGGGGATACAGATGCTCAGGGCTCTGGGGGACCTGCCGCCTCCTTGTTCTGCCCCCAGGGGTTCAGCTCCCTCTGTTTCCTTCCTCTGAGCTGAGGTTTGGGATGAAGGGCTTTGACCACACTTGGAATCCACCCACACTCTTGGGGAGTTGGTGCTGGGTATGTGGAGTGAACCCTGATGATGCTGTTAACAGTTTCTGACACTTCAGCTCACTCGCTTCCTGCTTCTGGCCTCAGTCTTCCCCTCCGAGAAATGGGGTTGGGCCTGAGAGGTTGATGAGGCCCCTCCAGTTCTTGCTGGAGTGAAGCCCACCTCTCACCCTTGTGTCCAGGGTCCCCAATCCACCCACACTCCCCAGGTCACAGGGCGCCCGGTGATCAGTGCCCCGGCTGTGACCATCTCTGGCCCAATGCGGGCCTGGTCCCCAACAGAGAGGGAGGTCTTCCTGCCTCACCCCCTCCCTCTCTCTGCAGGGCCAAGTGACAGGGAATTTGTGAGGGAGCAAATCCTCCAGACAAGACAAACCAGGCCAGTCCACAAACAGGCGACCAAAACAACAAGGCGAGATTACGAAACCCAGATTCAGGGAAAGAGGCCACTCAGAGCCTCTCTCCAGGACAGGGGGCGGTGAAATTGGGCCAGGCCTGTGGGTCAGAGCCGGCCTGGCCCGGACTATTTTTGTACTGTCTGGGGGGTAGGGGCTGATGAAATCCCAGCTGCGTTTCACCAAACACTTTCCCCTTAAGCCCGGGGCTCCATGTGGCGCAAATTCATTGTCACTTAACTCATCACTCAGGGCTCTGAGCCGCACCCCTCCCCCCTCCCAAGAAAGCAAAAACACGCAGTCTCTGGCCCGAGGGGGAGGTGGGCGTGAGGGGCTGCGACAGGCAGACTGGCTGTCCTGACCTGAGCTGCCCCGGCAGGCGGCTGGCCCCTCCATCTTCGTGCTTCTTTCCCTCAAAGGCAGGCTGCAAGGCAGGGCAGGCCCCTCCTACGAGGGATTGGTGGGGGGCATAGGTGGGAGCCTTGGGTCACTGACATCTCCTTTTTGCCCCACGCACCGGGTGCTGGAAACAGGAAACTGATGAGCCCTGCAGGTCTGTGGGCAGAAACCCCTACTCCTCCGCTGGGGCGGGGGTCACCCCGTGGCGTTGTCCTGTGCTGTCCTGCACCAGCCACACAGGAGACTGCAATCTGCTTTATCTCCTTGTTGCTTTGCAGGTTTTGTTGACTGGTACCTGGTGTTCCGCACCTCAGGGCAAGGGGAGAATCAGACCGGATGGGAAGGGCTTTCTGGAGGGGAGGTGCCTCCAGTCTTTTATCAGACACTGCGGACGCTGACCTCTGCTTTCGCACACTGCCCTGACCCCTTGGCTTCCTGAGCTGGTGGCCACGGCCACGGGTGCCTGTGACCCTCCCTAGCCCTTCCCCACCCCCGCATTCGCCGATCCCTCGAGCCCTATTTGAGCTGACACCATTCTGGCTTTTCTCAGGAGGAATTTCAGCTGGGACAGAGCAGGCCCCCACCTGCCATCTTACTGCATTCCCCGGGGGCCTCTCTCTCTCTTCCTAGATGGTGGGCCTCTCCAGGGCAGAGTCGGGGGTGATCTACCCCAGATCCCCAGTGCCCAGCCTGGGGCTTGGCCCAGAACCCAATAAGCACATGCTTGTTGAATGAATTAATACATTTCTCAAGTCACATCAAAGTGCTATTTGTATTATCTTTAGGCCAGATTAATCCAGAGCCTGGGCTTTCCAGATAAATATTGACAATCTGGCTTTTGTGTATCCTGCAGTCGGGGACAGAGGTCCCTTTCTCTTTTTTCTTTTTTTATTTGACTTTATTTTTTTCTATTTTCTTTTTATTGGCGTGTACTTACAAGGCTGTGTAAGTTTCTGCTGGACAACCATGTGAATCAGCTATATGTGTACAGATACCCCCATCCCCTCCAGCCTCTCTCCCACTCGCCGCCCCCATCCCACCCCAGAGCTCCCTTTCTGATTTGGGCAGGAAGGAAAAAACAACAGTCCTTAAAGGGAGGTGACCCCTGAACTCTCCTCTGGCCACCTTGGGGATGCCCGTGACCCCCTTTGCTCTGATAATAACCTCTCTGCTGGTTTCTGATCCCCAGACCCAGGGGGCCGCAGGGTGGAGCTGGAGAATTTCGCTTTCCTGGGCAGGGTCAGGCAGTTCCTGAAGCAGCGGAGTTGTTTGGGTGCAAGCATTTCCCTGTATTGTCCAGCTTCAGAAGGCAGCCAAAAGTCTAGGCGGGAGGGAGGGAGCTATAGCAGGATTTTCCTCGCCTCTGCCCCTAAGAAGACAGACGCCTCCGAAGCTCACAGGTGGGGGTTGGGAGGTCGTCTTAGGCGCTGGAGGATGCAGGGAACAAGGAGGAGACAGAGCAGGGTGCTCTGCTGGGCAGGACAGGGAGGCAGGTGGGTTGGTCTTTGATTCATGTCCAGCCAAACGAGGAGACTGTACCTGCCCCAGAGGATGCTGGGAGATGCAGTCACTCCCCTGCAGGCTGGCTTTTCCAGATTAGCCATGGTTTTCTCTTCTGATGCAGCAGATGGCTGACCTCCCCTCTCAGCTGAGCTTGCCCCCTCCTCCTGCAGCTTCTGTTCTTTGACCTCTTTTCTGGGGTCGGTGGCTCTGGAGGTGGGGCCTTCTGGAGGTGGGACAGGGATGCCCATGCAGTATGTTATTTAGGTCTCAAAAATGCCCCAGTTACAGATGGGGAAGCTGGGGTTCAGCTAGTAGCTAGGAGGGGGAGACCCTGGAGCCTCCTGCCACTGCAAGGTCCCAGTGCCACACCTGCCCCTGCAGACTTCCAGGGTCCCTGCTCTCTCTGTCTTGGGGTCTTTTAATAAGAAGGCCCCCCTCACCCCATCCCCAGCTTCTGCTTTTCCTCCCAGGAATTCCAGAAAGAAGTTCCTCTGTATCAAGATAGCAGGGAGAAATGTCGCTTTGCATTTTGGGTGGTTCCCAAGTGATGCTTCACAGAATGTTCTTTTGGGAGAGAAAAAAAGGTTCTGGACTCAATAAGCTGGAGAGACCCTGGATTTGACAAGTCAGACAGACTTCTCTCTTGTGGGACTTCTCAGAACCTTTGTCTATTTTGATCTATTAAGAAGGGGCTTCCCAGGTGGCTCAGTGGTAAAGCATTCAGCTGTCAATGCAGGAGATGCAAGAGATGTGGTTTGATCCCTGGGTTGGGAAGATCCCCTGGAGGAGGAAATGGCAACCCATTCCAGTATTCTTGCCTGGAAAGTTCCATGAACAGAGGAGCCTGGCAGGCTGCAGTCCATGAAGTCACAAAGAGTCGGACATGACTAAGCGAGTACAGGCATACACCAGTACGCAGTGTTTCCCACGCTTATTTGATATGAGTGCCTTTTTTCTCCATGAAATCTTTCCTAGGACAAGCGGGACATAGTCTTGGTCATGCAGATTTTGAGGATATCTCTGGCCTTCTGGTCTTCCCTGGTGGTTCAGACAGTAAGGAATCTGCCTGCCATGCTGGAGACCCAGGTTCAATCCTTGGGTCAGGAAGATCCGCTGGAGAAGGGACCCAGCAGAGACGGTGGCTGTGGCTAAGGATGCTTCTGTTTTCACGTTGAGTGGGAAATGGTCAGCGCTGGAGGAAGCTGGCCGTGGAGGTTCTCTGGTGTCAGGCAAGTGGAGATCTGGTCACATGAATCGCCTGCTCTTCCTTGGTGCTGAATGGAGAAGAGCTGGCAGGTGGACAGAAGAAGGAGGTAGGGACAGACCTTGTTTGTCTCGCTAATTTACTCTGAAAATATGAGTCATGATTCGGTCAACTGTGACCAAGTTTGGGCAAGACCCAGGCAGTTGGGAAACTGGGAGGATTTCACTCATCCAGTTGGTGTAAAGTTCTGGAAAGGGCAATCCCAACTTCAGCAGATATCTGTCTCCAAGACCAGATATGGGGACAAGTTACCAGGGATCAGAAGGTATACTGGGTTCTTACCAAGTATCTCTCTGTCCCGTCCTGACAGCTGGAGTCCCTAGACTCCAGGGGTAGGCTCAACTCTGCCACAAACTCTGGGGCCGGACCTGACCTCAGTTAGGGCATTTCAGAAGGAGCCAAGTTCAGTGTCCAACCTGGTGTCTTAGTTCTAATAACAGAGGCTCAACTTTGCTCCCAGGGCCCCTCTTATCAATTCTTCCTTGGCATGAGAGACTTGGACCCCAGCTGTATGCTGAGGACCTTCTTGCTTGCTGTTGGATGTTCCCAGCTCTGCCCTCCTGCTTGGTTTCCAGGTCCTAGGTTCCTGATGCTGAGTTCCACGGACCTGCTGGACCCCTTCTTCCCATCAACTCTGGCTCCCCTTTGTATCTCCCAAGTCCCAGGCCCCAGGGACTCTGGATGGGCTTTCTGCAGGTAATGTTATTTCAGAGCCCGCTCCATCTCAGAGGGAGTCCAGCCACTTGGTCCTCTCTTCTTCCAGTCTGCAGTTCTCCCGGACACCAGCGGGCAAAAAGGAATCATTCTACTCAAGCCTGGAGATAAGACCAGGCCTCTTGAAACTCACTCCACTCCCTTGTTCATTCATCTGATTACGTATTATTTCTGTCAACATTGTGGACTTAAGCAAGGTCACATTCTGAGGTCAGCGGTGCTCAAGCTTGAGTGGGCAGTGTAAGCCTATGGGACTTAAAAATAAAAACAGGCTGTTGATTTCATAGATTTGGGGTGGGGCCCAGCCATTTGTATTTCGAACAAGTTTCCAGGTGACGTTGATGCTATGAGCCTGGGGGCCACAGCGAGGACAGGCCGAGCCGCAGTCAGCTATCAAAGCCCACCTGTGGACTAGCTTATCGAGCCATTGAAACCAGAGCTTCCCCAAAAGAGATCTGGATGGAGCGAGGCTGTGGACCTGAGAGGGGAGATGAAGCAAAAGACAGACAGAGGCCCATAAAGCTGGCTGGGGGCACAGAGGACAAGTCTGTCTCTTTCCTTGGCTGGGCCGGGCCTCGGAGCTCAGGGTCTGGGGACAGAGGGAGGCAGGCAGGCCTAGGAAGTCTGGGGCCCTGCTGAGCAGAGGCTGGGATTCGGCCCTGGCCCAATGCACCTGACCTGTGGCTCTGGGAACAATGGCTGGCCCGGCACTGCCTGGCCTGCTGCCTGGCACATCTCTGTTTTCCTTCCCAGCTCCCAGCTCCCCGACCTCTCCTTGCTTGCTCTCTCTCCGGCGGGACCAACCTGTCCGCTGGAGCGTGGACAGTACATTCCTTCGTGCTGATCTTTTCCCGGCGGCTGCAAGTGCACGTTCTCACAGAGAGACGAGGAGAGTGGCCAGGGACTGGGGTGAGGCAGAAGGGGGCTCAGGCGGGCCTCCCTGGGGCCCTGATTCCCACATTCAGAGTCCAGGAGGCATCTGGTGGGGAGAAAGGGGTCCCCCAGGACCCAGCCAGCCTGGGGAACTTGGACTCCTTCCTCCCCAACCTTGTGTATCCTGTTATTAGATGAGGACCAGACATTGGGAGCCCCATGATAGCCACCCTCTGTGGAGAGTGGCCCTGATCCAGCTGGCCCTGGGTATGGTCTGTTCCCCCTGGAGGAAGGTTCAATGTATGGGGGAATTGTCCCTTCTGGAACAGGGCCTCCCCCAGGGCAGGCCACAGTTCCTGCAAGTCCTGTATTACCTCTCCCTTCTCCACACCTTCTCCATGGTGATCCCAACCATTCAGAGGGACCTGCTGTCCCTCAGCCCAGCAGCAGAGGAGGTGGGGGCTCACGTCCTGGCCTCCCTGGAGTCTTTCCTGGGCTGTTCATGCCACCCCAGTCCTCTGCCTTGGGACCAGGTACAAGGTTCACTTTTGGGGTTGGGGTCAAGATCAAGGTTTAATTTGAGCTTGAGATTAAATCCCCCAAAGTTCAGTCTGGGCTGGGCTCAGGTGTCAGCTGTATTTCCGGTTGGAGTCCAATCTGAGAGTGGAGTTGGGGTTCGATTGGATGCCAGACTCAGTCTGGGGTCATGGCTGGGCTTGGCCTAGGGTGGGTATTGGGGTCACTCTGGGTTTGGGGTCAAGGCTTGGGCTGGCACCAGACTGGGCCCTCAGTGTGATGGCTGGACCCGGGTGTGGAATTGACTGAGGCAGGTACGTGTTAAGGGTGACCCCTGGCCCATCCGTACCATCTCTCTCCCCACACTGCCTACCTGCCGCAGAGCTCTTTCCTGACTCCTGGAGCCTCTTAAAGGGTCCAGAGGCAGAATGAAGGCTGGAACCCAGCTTGGTGGCTAGGGAGGGCATCCAGTCTGGCTCTTTCTATTTTTTTAGCAAAATGCACCCCAATGCCTGGGCTGGACCCGAGGACACAGAGGGTATTGCACAGCCCCTTGGGCCTCTCTGGGCCTCAGTTTCCCTGTCTCAGAGGCTAAGTGTTGGGGAGCTGAGCTCCAGAAGTTGGACACCTTGGGCAGCTATATCAAGAGAATTAAAGGGAGGAGAGCAAGCCAGGGGCAGGGGAACCACTTCAAAAGCTCTGGCCTGGAGCAGGGCAGGAATGCGGGCCCCTTGGGCAGGGAAGGAAAGAGGAGTGGGGAGGAACAGTTCTTCCTGGGACCCCACTGGGCGAGGGTCTGTGTAGTGCAGGAGGCATCTAGGGCCCCTTAGTGGCCAATAGTGCCACCTCCGTAGTCAAAGGGCCTCCTCTGGGGACATGGAGCCTCCAGACAACAAATATGGCTTAAATGTTAGGGCTCAGGGGTGGGGTCAGTAAGGGGTCCCAGTGCTGCTGCTGACCCCTGATGCCCTGATGCCTGCCCAGTAGATGACCCCTGCTCTGCTCATCAGCAGGGCCCCCCACTGCCCCCACAAGCTCTCTCAGCCCAGGAGGGCAGGTCAGAAGACCGGGGCTGCCCTCGGCCTCTGGCCCTTCTCGTGCCTTTTCAGCTCGGCCCCCTAATCCGGCCTCCTTCCGTCGAAGCTGCAGACACAAAAGAGCAGCCCCGATTGACGTCAGGCGAAGCGTTCACAGGGCCTCTGTCTCTCCCAGAGATTTGGCTCCGGTGCCCGGTGTGGATGTCTGCGGTTTTTAAAAGGTGAAAATGGCCCCTAGCCCTGCTTCTGCATCTCCACTGAAACCTGGCAGGGGATGGGCGGTCTGGGGGAGGATGGGCTCTGGGGCCAGTGGGGACTGGACTGGTGAGCCCCTTCCCCTCTCTGAGGTCCCCTCTCCCAGCCCCCAGCCTTCTCGCCTGTCTCCCACTCACTTGCAGACCCAGGCATCCCATGCTCCCCTGTGGGCCCCAGCAACTCCTGCCCCCTGGCCTCACCGCCCCTTCTCCTCGCCCCCAGCTCCTCTCCGCACCAAAGCACTGATCCTTCCCATGCCGAGGCCCCACTGCCCAGTGTTCCTGGGCACTACCTGGCTCATGGATCTCTGGGTGCCTGATGCCCCCTACACCAGCCCCAAGACTGGACATAGTAGGTGCTCAGTGAGACTTTGCTGGCTCAGGTTGGATGAATTCCTCCTGAAACCTCCGTCTTCTCTCATGCTTTACCCCAATTTGATGTGGCTATTTGAACCACTGTTTCTGGAAACGATTCCATGCCCCAACCAAGGGCTGCTGGGAGGAGCTGGAGGAACCAGATGGCTGTTGTGCCCTCGGTCAACTTGACCCAGTTCAGCCCAGGGGTGGCCCCTCTGTGCAGAGGGCTCTGAAGGCCAGGCTCCCTCAGGACCTGCACACAGTCAGCAGGCAAGTTCTGCCTCCTGATGCCAGCGCTGGGCACCACAACCCCCCTCTTAACATCGAGGGGCCCACAGTCTGGGATGTATGGGGAGAGAAGAAAGACTCAACCTCTAATTCTTGCTCAGAGCCTTCTCGACTTCTGGTGCAGCCTCAAGGCTGTATGATGACCCCTTCCATGGGCCAATGGCCCCAGCTCCATGGTCAACCTGACCATGACCCTGCCTTACTTAATCCCCATGTTCTGTCATTAATGGGATATCATCCAAGCAGCCGACGCCAGCCACCCACACCCATGCTTTCTATTCCCTGTCCATTTATTGCTCCTCCAGCTCCAGCCAGGACTCTTCGTGTCTTTGAAGCTTTACCTGGTCCCTCCTCAGGCCTTACGTCCCAGCTAAGACAGGGATTACCTGTACCCCTGCCCTCACCAGGCGCCTCACTAGAACTGGAGGGCTCCTGAGTGTGGTCAGGATTTGGGAGCCTGGGGCTGGTCCTCAGAGCAAAGCAGAGTCACTGTGTGATCCCATTGAAGCCAGCATCCTTTGCCCCCCTTGTATTCATTTGTGAGACCACTGAGGCCTGGAGAGGGGAAGTGTCCGTCCCAAGGTCACACGGCAGGTCCAGCTCACCTTCTGATTCTTCTTTGCGATTTTCCTTTGGCTGATCTATTGCTGTCTCCACCTGGGATCACCTGAATGGGCTTCACAGAGAACCCAACTGTTGGGGAAAGCACCTCTTCCAGGAGGCCTTCCCACAATTTCCCAACCTTCCAAGCCTCGGACCCTGCCTGCTGCCTGGCATGATACCCAGGAGCATCCTCATCAGAATCTCACCTTCACCTCTGTTGCCCTCTGACCATGGCAAGCCTTTGTCTTTTTCTTTTTTTTTTCCTGAAACCCCAGTTGACCTCATTACAGAACCAAGATATTGAACTTGCTGATCTTTGAAGCTCTGCTCTTGGAGCTAGGGGTTGATCCGGTGGGCTGGGCCCAGGGTCTTGGTGGCCTCTTGCTGTCGGGACGAAGTGTGGCAGGAAAGAATTCGGAGTGGGAGGAGGAAGTCCTGGGTGAGAATGTGCATTCACCTCTCAGACACTGTGTGGTCTCAAGCAAATTCCACTCTGGGCCCTCGTTTCCGAAGAAAAGAGGAAACCTGCCAGGCTTGGCTTCCTGCAGGAGTGATTAAGTGTGACCAGGGCTTTGAAGGTGTTTGCTGAATCAAAGGGCCGTGCTCAGGTGCTCGAGCAGGCTCCCCTGGCCCACAGTGCTCCTCCCAGGGGGCCCAGCTCAGAGAGACTGGGCGGATGAGCCCCACGTGGCGGGCTGCCGAGGGAACGTGGCAGGTGTCTGGACGCTGCGTCCCCGGGCGACTTGTGCGGGCATCCTTCCCGGCAGCTCATGCTCTGTTCCCAGCTGGTCCCACTGCTGGGCAGCTCCCTCCTCCCCACCACCACCCCCGCCCATGGATGGGAGGAGTGGGGGGTGGGGGAGCCACCTGGCACCGGCCCAGGTTGGCTAGCCTCCCACCCCATGTTTTGTTCACAGAGTTTGGAATGTCCTGGGACGAGGAGCCGGGCTCCTTGGGGAGACATGGGTGCCATCTCCTTGATCTCATTGCTGGACAGGTTTCTTGCTCATTCCAGCCTGGGACTCGGCAGGCTCCCAGCCCCAGCTGTTGCCGGTCCTGCTCTGTCTGTGTCTGTCCCAGCACTGGCAGCCAGGAGCCGTGCGGCTGGGAGCCGGGGGGCTTCCCAGAAGGATCGGGGAGCGGTTCTCCCAGGCTGTCTGCCGTGGGCCCTGGGCATGCCTTGAACGGGCTCTCTGCAACCCTTTGCAGCTGCTTTTCTTCACAGACTTCTTTGCCTGTGATCCCCTGATCCTGGGGGGGGGGGGCTATTTGAAATGATGTTCTCAGGACCTAAGAGACTTGGGAAGGAGCAGAGTGGGCCCAACTGCTCTGATTTCTGGTTCCCTTGGTACAGGCTGTGCACACAGTGAAAAGATGTGTGTGTGTGCGTGTGCGTGCGCGCCTGCATGTGTGAATTCGCACGTGCACAGAGTCTTTTGGAATTCCTAGTTTTACGTATCCCTAGACTTGATTCATTGAAGGAAGAGGTGGGGGGGAGCGCTAGGGAGGTCAGAGGTCTAGGTCAGGAAGGAGTCCGTCCTTTCCTGGGCAGCAGGTGCCTCTGGGTGGCTGGACACTCTGCACCCCGACTTGGGAGCACGTGCTCAGGCTGGATCCACCTGGCTGGAAAGAGGAACAAGTGCAGCTGACCCTGTTGTCGGAAATGTGCAAATATGTGTGTGTGTGTTCATGCACACGCACACCCAGGTCAGGAAGGAGATTCATCATTCCTTAGCCACGGGATACTCCTGGTGTGCGGAGCTCACACCTGGCTGGGTTGTGGGGCTGGGGTATCCCGGTAGTGCAAGGGGAATCCTCACTGGAGGAACAGAGCCCCGGAGGGACCCCTTCGGTCTGTCCTCAGCTTGGGCAATCCCTGGCCTGACGTAGGTCAGCGCCCGCCCCAGGCTGGGGTAAATGCTTTTCTTTCCACATCATTAATGAGGGGACTAAATAAGTCAGTGCCTCTGCAGGGCCCCGAGCCCCCCAGCAGCCTGGCTGAAGCTATTAATATTCCCGTGTTTATGACCCCCCTGGCCTCGCCGAGGGCTCCTCTCTCTTAGCCTTTGGAATGAATTTTGTGAATCAGAAGGGGGCGGGGGTGAGGGGGGCCAGCCTGTTGGAATCCAGGACCATGACATCTCCACCCCCTCCTGCGGCAGGTCCCACGCACTAATTCTATAAAACAGTCACCGTGTCCAGCCCAGCCTGGGGCCGCCTGCCTGGCCAGGACTGCCTCATACCTCTGCTATGCTCTCTCCCTCCCCCCTGGGGTGGTGGTGGCGGGCTGGCCCGGGGCCCCGATGATTCAGGCCCCCTGACACCTTACACTGATGTCAGTGGGAACTGAGACCTCAGGCCCTGCGACCTTCTGGCCTGTTGCCTGGGCCCGCGCCCTGCACGGGGCTTGGCCCCTGCCAGCGCCTCTCGTGACCTTCCCATGGACCAGGCCTGGCCGGGAGAGGGAGTCCAGGCCAGACAGCCTCTCCCTCACGCTGTCCCTTTTCTGAAAGCTGCCCGCCCTGGCGCCGGGCCGTCCCCCAGCTTCCTCGGGTTTCGAGGACTGTTCTAAAATTAATATGGGGGAATTCGGGGAATTTGCAAGCGAGTTCCCAGAGAACTGTGGCTGCCCTGGGGGCAAGGGTCCCTGCTTCTTCCCACCCTCCCCTAATTCTCCTTTCTGATTGCCTATATGGGCAGATCCCCGTGGGAGCAAGCTCACTCCCTGGAGGGTGGGGTAGGTTGCCTGTGGTCTGTATTTCGGAGCAGGGTTATCCCCCTCCACGCCCCCACCAGAGAGAAGTCCTTCATCCAACATACTCTTAAGTCATTTGAAATATGATTTGCAAATATTTTCTCCCATTCTATGAGTCGTCTTTTCACTTTCTTGATAGTAATTTTTGAACCACAAAAGTTATTAGTTACGGTGAAGTCCAATTTATCATTTTTTTTCCCTTGTGCTTTTGGTGTTATATCCAAGAAACCATTGCCAAATCAAGGTCATGGAGATTTATCTCTATGTTTTCTTCTGTGAGTCTGATAGTTTTAGCTGTTACATTTAGGTCTTCAATCTATTTTGAGTTAATTTTTATATATGGTGTGAGGTAGGGGGTCCAACTTTATTCTTTTGCTGTGGCTCTCCAGTTGTTCCACCACTATTTGTTGAAAAGACTATTCTTTCCCCCACTGAATGAAGTCTTGGCATCCTTGTCAAAAATCAATTAACCATCAACGTAATGATTTATTGCTCAATTCTGTTGCACTGGTCTCTATGTCTGTCTTCATGGCAGTACTACAAGGTCTCGATTACTGAAATCAGGAAGTGTGAGTCTTCTGACCTTCTCTTCTTTTGTAAGATTGTTTTGACTATTTGAGATTCATTGCCTTTCCATTTGGATTTAGGAAGAGTTTTTTCCATTTGTGCAAAAAAACACCATTGGGATTTTGAGAGGGCTTGCATTGAATCTATTTTTGGTAACTTTGTCATCTTAACAAGATCAAGTCTTCCAATCCATAGGCATGAGATGTCTCCTCATTTATTTAATTTCTTTCCATGATGTTGTGTAGTTTTGGGTGTACAAGTCTTGTTCTTCTTTTGTTAAATATATTTAAACATTTTATTCTTTTTCAAGCTATTATAAACGGATTTATTTAACTTAAAAAATTGTTTATTTATTTTTGGTTGCACTGGGCCTTCATCGCTGTGCATGGGGTTTCTGTAGTTATGGCCCATGGGGGCTACTCTCCAGTTGCGATGCATGGTCTTACTGTGGCAACTTCTCTTGCTGCAGAGCACAGGTTCTTGGATGTGTGGCTTCAGTACTTGCAGGACTCCAGCTCTAGAGCATGTGGGTTTCAGCAGCTGTGGCTCATGGCCTTAGTTGCCCCGCAGAAGTGGAATCTTCCCAGGCCAGGAATCAAACCTGTGTCCACTGCACTGGGCAGGTGGACTCTTAACCACTCTTAACCATCAGAGAGGTCCTGAAATTGTTTTTTTCCCATTTCATTTTTTTTTCTCCTTCCCCACTGACCTTTTAATTTCATTTCTGAATCAGGTCATTTAAAATAGGATTTGACATACAGCATCAGCCTAAGCTTCGTTTACCACCCAACTTGTTGAGAACTCACTTATGTAAAATGTGAGACCTACCTCTGATTTTTAAGCCTAGGTCAGCGGCTCCCTAGTGCCTGATCTAGGACCCAGCAAAGGGGTCCTGGCCTCTCAGGGGACATTTCATCCTCATCCTATGTCTCCCTGCCTCTGGTCTCTCACTGCCCAGGCCAGCCTTCTCCCCACCGCCCGAATGATTCCTCTAAATCTGATGCTGATAGCCCTTGTGGGTCTTCTCTACTGAGATGTCCCAGGTGCTGAAAGCCATCAGGTTCAAGGGAAGCTTGGGGATGCTACCAGATAGCTGTTCCTCCACTGTCTCCATCTCTACCTGCATCCTGTCCATCCTCCCTACTTCCCAGACACATCCTCCTCCACCTCAATTCCCTCCTTGCTGTTACCAAACCCTATAGATTTTACCTACTATGCTCTGTGACCCTCTTCTTCATGGCCATCAAAGTTGGGCTCTATTCTGGCCTGTTCAGGTCTTTTCAGGTGGTGTTAGTGGTAAAGAATCTCCCTGCCAATACAGGAGACATAATAGACTTGGGTATGATCCCTGGGTTGGGAAGATCCCCTTGAGGAGGGCCTGGCAACCCACTCCAGCATTCTTGCCTGGAGATTTCCATGGACAGAGGAGCCTGGTGGGCTACAGTTCATGGGGTGGCAAAGAGTCGGACATAATGAAGCAATTTAGCATCCATGCACTGGCTTGTTCACAGGCATCAGAATAATCTTTCTTTTAAATTTATTAATTTATTTAGCTGCATGGGGTCTTAGTTGTATCATGTGGGATGTTTTAGCTGAGGCATGAGGGATCTAGCTCCCTGACCAGGGATCGAACCCAGGCCTCCTGCACTGGGAGCAAAGAGTCTTAGCCACTGGACCACCAGGGAAGTCTCAGCCATCAGAATGATCTTCTAAACATGGGTCCTCCCTCCTTCAAACCTTTGATAAATCCCCTATGAGCACGTGAGCTTCAGTAGGTGCGGCACACGGCCGCAATGAGGCCCATGGCCTCTAGGGACAGAGCCTGATGCTCATGTACTCACCTTGCTCACCCCCACCCTCTCCTCAGGCCTGTCTGCCACCCTCTGTGACGCCCTCTGCAGACCCCCTGCCGTCCCCCCACCTCCACGCCCTTGAAAGCCCTTCACCCAGGCCTGCCTGACAAATTCCTGCCCCCTGCACCAGACTCGCTTCTCTAACACGGCATCGGCACATCCCAGTGGAGTCAGTCACAGCAGCCGGGACACTTCGTCTGTTTCCCTCCCCTGGCCAGGACCACGCTTGGTTTTCATCCATACCACAGTGCCTGGCATGGACCTGGAACATGGCAGCCATCAGCCCATGTTCACTGAACACTGACAGGGTCAGGGTGGGGGGTGCTTGGGGAGATATGGAGCCACGAGATGCCTTGGAAGAAAGCTGGGTCTGGGCCCCACAGCTCGTGTTTGAGCGCTACAATGATCTGTGGAGTCGCTGGTGTGTCTGCAGGGTTGGGGTGGGCGGTGGGGTGGGTGGTGCTGGAGCCAGCATCCTTTGCCCCTTTGGATTCATGAGGCCACTGAGGCCTGGAGAGGAGGAAGGGACATCCTGAGGTCCCTTCTGCAGGAGGGCTCTGGGCTCTGGGTCGCCAGGGGGGCTTTGCCCGGGTGCTCCCCGCCCTCCCAACACCTCCGCTCAGGACCCCACCTGGCAGTCAGGCGCCTCCCTGCTCCCAAGGCTGGGTTTTGGTCACCTCCACTTCCTCTCCTTGTCCTCACCCCTCTGTCTACTCCAATTTGGCTCCACTCTACTGCAGCGTGGAGACCAGGGGCCTCTTCACTCATTAATCTCAGGGTCTGAACAGCGGGATATAATCTCCGGCCCCCTCCCCACCTCCTGCTTTCCTTCATCCTCAGCATCTCCCGGGAGCGGGCCTGGCCCTGCGCCAGCCCACCTCACAGCAGGCCCTGCTGGACTGTCCTCAGGCACTCAGCTTCTCCACGGCCATATGCCTCCCCTGCTTGACGGGACAGCTCTCAAAGGCAGGGACTCAGTGAGTCTTCTCAGAACCTAGCAACAGGTCTGGCTCAGGAAAGGCTTGATAAATGGTTTAGCATGGAGTTCTTTGAAAAATGCCTCCTTCTCTGCTTTCTCCTTGCCCAGAGATGAGATGTGATTTGAAGGGCACAAGAGCAGCCTCCCAAGGGGAAGGGGAGTATGTGATTGGATTTGGGGTGAAGGTGTTTACATTACCATTAGGGGAAGTTCTAGGATCTTCTGGGGGTGAGGAGTAGCTATGTGGGACAAGCACCTGGAATCTTCCTTCCTCTGGACAGCAAGTGTTATGGAGCGGATGGCAAGGAGGCCCCCTACCCCGTGTCCCATGCTTCTCTTCTGCCCTAGGGTCCTCTCTTCCCTGGGCGGGGGTGGGGGGGTCCCGCCTCTACCCTTCTGGTCCTGTAGCACAGGAGCCTGGCTGCCCAGCCTTGCCTGCAAACCAGCACAGCAGCTCCAGGCCCGTGGCAACGGTGCAGCTGGGAGAAGCCGGCTGCCAGGGTCTGAGCTCTGAGCCCTGAGCCCTCACGCTTGGTTCCCATCTCCTCCCCCTGCACCTCCCGCCAGCGCCTAATCACTTCCATCTGCCCCTCTGACTCACGGGGCTCCAGCTGTCAAGGTTCTAAAAATTTCCAAATTCCTCCCCACCCTGTCCTTTCAGGCTGCTTCCCCAGCTCTGACCCCCTGGTGGCATCCCCGTATACCCATCCAACTGCTCACTCTGGCCACACCCAGCAGGGCAGTGGGTGGCAGAGAGGGGCTCTGTGAGGGGCTGAGCAGGAAGCATCTCTGGACCTCTTCCCCTCCACCCAGGGAAGGTCCTGACAGCAGCAAAGAATATGAAAGATGGGAAACCAGGGTCAAAGGAAGCATCAGGACAAACTGTCCATTTTACAGATACGGTAAACTGAGGTCCAGACCAGTAGCAGAGCTGAGTGTAAATCCAGGTCTTGGGACCCTGCTCCAGGGCCCTCCTCCCTCTGCTGTCACTTTTCCTTTCCCCCTAGCTTTCCCTCTGGGCCTTGGGAAAGGAACTTCAGCCCTGGCCCCACTTTCTCCAGGGACCAGGGTTACTTGGTGACCAGCAGGGGCCTCTTCCCAGCTGGCTTGTTTCTCCTTCCTTCCCCCCAGGAGAGCTCCTGAAGAAATGTTTGTACCTAAACAGTATTTCCAGGGTAACTTGCCTTCCGGGGGTGGGGATGAGGAGGGTGGAGGAAGAACCCGTTCATTGCTGACAGCCCCCACCCCCAATGACCCACAGCCCCTCAGGGTTTAGAAAATGTGGGCCCTGGGAGACCATTTCACCCTTGATCTTGGTTGCAGCCTCAGGATGACCGAGTGAAACACTCATTCCTTCTCTATAGGGCATCCTGCATGGATGGGCAGAGTCCAGAAGTTCCTTAAGTCTAAGGAGGCAAAGAGGTAACCCTACAGTGACTAGTCCTGGGGCCCCCTTTTCCTTCTCCTGCTCCTTAGGGGACCCTCTCCCTGGCAGTGCCTGATTACACATCTCCGTATTCCCCCCGCACCCCGGCCCGACTTCTAAGATGAAATCCTGTCTGCAGCACTTGCTAAGCTGTGTGCGGCAGTGCCTGTTCCCTTCTGCAGCCCTGACCTGACCCTTTCCCCTGCCATGCCTGCCACACACCTGCTCTTGGATGGCCCCTCTACTCCCCGCAGACAGGCCTCGTTATCTGGGTTCCTACTTCTTCAAGCCCAGCTTGAGGGTCATGCCTCCTCCTCCAGGCAGGCTTCCTTGGGCTGCCAGAGAGAGCTGACCACTGCCTCACAGGCTAGCTCACACTTGGAGATGACCCACAGCAGCTCAGGTCTCCGTGTGTATGATAACCTGGTTCTTAGCCTTCCGACTGCAAAGCCAAGCCAAGGAGAGGGTCCCTTTGCCTCGGCACTATGGCCTCAGAGCAGGGCCTGGAGCGCGAACCTTCCGCACCTGGACCGCCTCCACCTTTGCGGAGTTGTTCTCAGAGGGGCCCTAGACCTCTAGCTGTTCTGTCTTGGATTCACTGAGGTCTCGGATGGACAGGGACGTGGCAGGGTACTGAGAGCCAGGCAGGCTGGAGGATAGAGGTATGACCTAGAGCGGGTGGCCCCTGTCTCTTATACACATCTAGATGTGTATAAGAGACAGGACCAGGGGCCTCTTCACTCATTAATCTCAGGGTCTGAACAGCGGGATATAATCTCCGGCCCCCTCCCCACCTCCTGCTTTCCTTCATCCTCAGCATCTCCCGGGAGCGGGCCTGGCCCTGCGCCAGCCCCACCTCACAGCAGGCCCTGCTGGACTGTCCTCAGGCACTCAGCTTCTCCACGGCCATATGCCTCCCCTGCTTGACGGGACAGCTCTCAAAGGCAGGGACTCAGTGAGTCTTCTCAGAACCTAGCAACAGGTCTGGCTCAGGAAAGGCTTGATAAATGGTTTAGCATGGAGTTCTTTGAAAAATGCCTCCTTCTCTGCTTTCTCCTTGCCCAGAGATGAGATGTGATTTGAAGGGCACAAGAGCAGCCTCCCAAGGGGAAGGGGAGTATGTGATTGGATTTGGGGTGAAGGTGTTTACATTACCATTAGGGGAAGTTCTAGGATCTTCTGGGGGTGAGGAGTAGCTATGTGGGACAAGCACCTGGAATCTTCCTTCCTCTGGACAGCAAGTGTTATGGAGCGGATGGCAAGGAGGCCCCCTACCCCGTGTCCCATGCTTCTCTTCTGCCCTAGGGTCCTCTCTTCCCTGGGCGGGGGTGGGGGGGTCCCGCCTCTACCCTTCTGGTCCTGTAGCACAGGAGCCTGGCTGCCCAGCCTTGCCTGCAAACCAGCACAGCAGCTCCAGGCCCGTGGCAACGGTGCAGCTGGGAGAAGCCGGCTGCCAGGGTCTGAGCTCTGAGCCCTGAGCCCTCACGCTTGGTTCCCATCTCCTCCCCCTGCACCTCCCGCCAGCGCCTAATCACTTCCATCTGCCCCTCTGACTCACGGGGCTCCAGCTGTCAAGGTTCTAAAAATT